>ML179781.1:0-52145 GCA_004369135.1 Dendrothele bispora CBS 962.96 | reverse complement strand
TCCTTGCGCCATCGAAGGAAATAAAAAAACCCGCCGATAATCTAAAGAGCGCGTCAAAAATAAGGCTGTATAACTTGAAACTGAGAAAGAAGATCCTACGTACCGAACCAAGCTTCAACCTTTTCTTTTTGAGCTGTCGCTTTGTGAACTCAACGGTCCAATATTTTTTGAGGTCCTCAGGATCTCTGTTGAGATAGAGGTCGTACATATTTTGCCCGAATTGAAAGACAGACGGATTATCTTCAACGGTGTGGAGTTTGAACAGAGCCGGTCGTAAAATGGTGAGCTTCTCTCGACCGTAGGCGCTGAGCTTGGGACGCGGTTTGGTCTTTCGGGGCATAAGGAAGCAAGTACTACTTCTCTGCAATCAGAATCAAATAACAGTGCAGTGGAGTTAGTAACTTACCTTTTGCGTTAAAACTCTTTCACTGTCAGACCGATAAAGGGCGAGTGTAAGGCTTTTGAAGCTGACATAATTTAAGCCTTACAGCCTTTTAGAGTTTGTGTCCGACGGTCACGACAAATTTCAGTCTGACTGACGTTGGATTTAAAGTCTGGCAGTCACCAGCGGTTCAGCTCTTGTAACCTTGTCTAAAGCTTTAGGTCTAGCCGCACGATCCACTTAATATAGATGCAGAATATATATCTTACAGCTTCAAATTTACGGAGTACAGCAGCTTCAAAATTTATATCTTACACCGGCTTCAAATTTATGTCGTGCAGCTATAAGCCTATAACTCAGCTTATAAGTGTTAAATTCACATCCGTCGCCGTTAAATCGGTTACTCGAGAATCCTACCTTTAGGATCCAATACTGAGTGAGCTTCCAAGTTGTAATTCTTGATCGTAAGGATAGTAAGTACTTTACAATAAGTGTCAATTTAAGTCGCAGTACGACGACATTCAGTATGGAACTGTGAGGCCTTATATGTGGGTCTCGTACTAAGTCTCGATCTTGTCAATACTTAAAATCCCAGCGTTAGTAACTCGAATCTAAGTTATGTTTGGTAAATACTTACAAAAGAAAATCTACCAATACTGGACAACGCAAGTATAATTAAGAACTGCATCTCTGATCATCTTTCCGCTCATAATACTTAATACTTATAGCAAGTCTGAACTCAAGTTTTATTTCTATGGAACCTAAAGCCCAAAATCTATCGCATCTTTTACAAAGTGAATTTGAACGATAGAAAAATCTGTCCAGAAGGCTATCGACATGTAGCTGTTTAGATGCAGCTAAGGTTCAGCGTTTTAAGTCTTAAAGTGTTATAAGTCAGACTCCATACCGTGGCAAAGTAGTCCTCTGGCTCAAGCCACACTGCCCTTACGTATAATAAATTTTAAACTTTCTTTACTTCTTCCTCCATCGATGAGTTTGAAAAAGGGACGACCAGTCAAATACCATACCGAAGAGCAGCGCCGTGCTGCTAGAAAGGAACGGAATCGCAATTATCACGACCGGTAACTTTTCTACACTTTTACACCTAACCAAAAGCTGACTCTTGCGTGGTAGTCGCGGTAGAGAGCTTCGACTTGCGAAGAAGGCCCAACTTAGAGAGCGGTGCACGATTTTTGTTAACTCTTTGATACATTTTGACCGATTTTTTGGGGGGAACGAACGTCAGTATCCTTGGAACGAACGGTGGTATACTGGAGGTTCCACCTGCACCTCCCTCCTCTCCACTTCCTCCGTCCTCTCCACCCTCTTCGTTCTTCGACCACTACTCGGCCTCGAATGCCTTTCTCGACATGTCCACCGCTGCCGGAGCCCGATTTCGTCACACCAGGCCGGAGCCTTTAAATAACAGCCGTAATACACCTAGGGAAATATAAAGTAATATTAAAAAAAATGTGGCTGAAAAAGTCTTTGTTAAACAAAGAAAAATGCCACCGGAAATTTTTGAGTAAATATATTAATTTTCCGTGGGAGATTTGCGGCATTTGGATGCCGTAATAGTTGCCGAGAATAGTAGAGTAATACATAAAAAAACGCGGCCGGAAATTGATTGTCAAACAAAGAAAAAATCCGGTGGCACAAGCCGGAGTTTTTCACCGGCAATTTTCTTTGTTTCCCGGCGGAAAAACTAATCGCGCGATGATTCTCCCTTGTTGCGATCATCGCGCGATTAGTTTTTCAGCCGGGAAACAATAAAAATTGCCGGTGAAAAACTCCGGCTTGTGCCACCGGATTTTTTCTTTGTTTGACAATCAATTTCCGGCCGCGTTTTTTTATGTATTACTCTACTATTCTCGGCAACTATTACGGCATCCAAATGCCGCAAATCTCCCACGGAAAATTAATATATTTACTCAAAAATTTCCGGTGGCATTTTTCTTTGTTTAACAAAGACTTTTTCAGCCACATTTTTTTTAATATTACTTTATATTTCCCCAGGTGTATTACGGCTGTCATTTAAAGGGTCCGGCCTGGTGTCAGAGATTCCGGGATGCCATCCGTCGATGTCGCATCAGAAAGGCCAGTCGCTATGACTTGCCGCCTAGACCGGCCGCTTCTCCAACACTCCAAGCCGGCGCCGATTGCATTAACGACTCGCTTTTTCAATCCACTGCCGACTCTGAGCCTCTGTCCCTCTTGCCGACTCTGAGCCTCTGTCCCTCTTGCCGAGTCGGAATGCGCTGTCTACTAGGCCATCTCGATTCGTGATCGTAGAATCCGACTCCGAAGAGAGCGACCTCGTCCCCAATATCTCCAAATGCGACCGGGAATCCACTCCCGAGAACAACTGCACCCTGCCTTCTGTCTCTTCCGTAACGCCCAGCCCGGCGTAAAGTATGCGCTGTCTGTATCTAGCGGTAGTATATCTAGCGATCCTGTATCTATTGTAAATCCATCGTACTTTCTTGCTATGCTAGCCTCATCCCCAAGGCCGAGAGTGCGCCTCTGGGCGAACGACATCTCCGCTGGAGTGAAGGCGTTGAGTCTGTGGCCTCGGTGGGCTGGGGAGTGCACCACTGGGTGAACTACATCCCCAGCCAAGAGGGACTCCGACCGTGTGTCAAAGTTGGGGTGTCAAAGTTGGTCCTTTTATTCTTTGCCCACCGGTATCAGTAGGATAAAGGAAACGCGGGAAAAGGACGGAAAAAGAACGGAAAAAGAGCGAGAGAACGCCATATGGGAGCATATGGGCGTCAGCCATAGCGGAGCTGGTTATTTTTTTGAAAAACAAATTGGCGGAAACTGATAAGAGATACCGCTGGAATTTCGGTCCGGACTTTCGACGATGATTTTCTTATAAACGGCCGTGTTTTCCCTCCTGCCTTGCGCTCAGTTTCTGTCTTTCTTCTCTGCGTCGACTTGGATTTGTTTGGAACGGGTCGGTTGGACGCGTCCGTTTGAAGTCACGTGATGCCGTACTCTACGCGTTCTGGGAGACTGGCACTTGTGACTCCGCTTCCATTCACCCAAAGCTCTTCGGTAGACCCCACTCCGGCCTCCTCTACTGCATACCCTGCTTCCCCTCCCCGCGTTGCGAACGATGATCTCGCTACCGGCGTTACCCGGACCACCACTACAACTACAACCGAGACCACAACTACGACTACGACAAGAACTACTACCACAACCACCGTCGAAATCCACACGTGTGCAGCGCCTAGCGGTCCCGACTCCGATGCACCAGCTGCGTTGACAGCGCCTTCTGGTAACGGTCAAAGGAGGAAGCCTCGACGAGTGAAGCCCACGGAGGCGGAGAAAGAGATGCGAATCATGCAGCGTCGTGCGAGAATTTTGGATCCTCGAACTGGTGTGTTTACAATACACTTGGTTTTTGAACAGTAGTACTGACATCTCTTATTGCAGCCCAGAGAACCGCGCCCGACTTTGCTGATACCACCGTTCACTTGCCATCAAACGGCCGCGTTTTGCAAGAGCACATAGCTTCCACCTTCCCTCGCCTCGACCTCTCCTCCTTAGAGCAACTTTCCAAGCGCAGTCGATTAAGACTCCTAACGAACCCCTCTATGCGAGGACGCAATCCCGGTATGCCCCGGATCCTTCTACTGAGATTAGAAAGCGCCATAACCCCCGAAGCTTTATCGCAACTGGAGGAGGTCTACGACGCAATGCTCGCGTCCAACTTTCGCTTTCCAGCCGCTGCCCTTGACAGCAATCGCTCCGCTACCGGAGCTGCCCATTTGGGAGTCTGGTCGCACTACTGCTCGGAGCCAGTAGTTACTAGGGACACTCGCTCTCGGACAACCGGCGGTAATCAAGACGAACATACCATTCAAGCTATCAACCAGTTTTTGGCCGTGGTGAAGGAGCGCGTAGTGCCCATAATCTTATCGGCCATGAGGATGGAAGAGCCCGAGACTTACCAGCGTATGCAACGGTGCGTTTTTCCAACTTTCTAAGCTTTTTCTTTGGTTTGATTGACGATACAGCGCTCGCCAGTACGTTCGGGCTACCATTCGGAAACTCTATTCCCGAGAACAATTTTTAGAGACCCGCTGTTGCCTCGACTTCAACGGCGCTTTTCTTTGTGTAGCCGTGAAGGAAGGGTCGTCGGAGCTTCTGCATCTTGACTGGCAAGACGATCCCAATGCTTTTGCTTGGATTGTTCCAGTCGGAAAGGGCTGGACTGGCGGCGACTTTTGTGCTCCTCAGCTTGGCCTGCGAGTGCCTATTCTGCCAGGCCAGGTTCTTGGCGCCTTGACCAGACGCCTTATTCACGCTAGCATCGTTGTTACTAATGGGCGAAGAATTGTTCTAACTTGCTTTAGCGATCGTGGCACCCTTAAAAAGGCTGACCAGTGGGAAGAGAAGGTATTAGAGCAGGACATTTATCTAGATTTGTAGACTATGATTTGTAGACTATGATATACCTGAATGTGAAGAATATCACTTTTATTCAATTCAATGGAGTCCAACTAGGTCAGCTGATCAGCCAAACGCGACGCGTCAAGCTGTCCCAGTTTGATCACAACTTTTTCCAATGGCTCCGTGTCATGGCCATTCCAAGTCTAGGGCCCTCACTTCTCGACATATGCAAGGTCCAAACATCTCTGGAAACTGGGCTCCTCATAAGAGGCTTCGTGGCGGCCATTCTATCCTCACTTACCGCCATTCAACCATCTCAAAACAAAAATTCAAGTCTTTTTCAAAGCCGTCAACTAACTCAAGATTGGATACACAGGCAGAGGATCGTCCTACATCAGGAAAAAGTCAAATAAGCCAGAGGCTATCTAAAGACTGTAATTAAGTGCCATGGCCGTCAATGGCCATCAAAGTCAGCCATGGAGGCCATGGCACACGCTCAATTTAACAAAATATCGTTGGCTGACTTTGATTATCTTTGGATAACTGTGGGACACTCCTGGGACACTCCTGGGGCACTCCTGGGACACTCCTGGGGTACTCCTGGGGCACTCCTGAGACACTCCTGGACACTTTTGGGACGTCTTTAGGACTGCTCTGGTTTTCAAAGAGAGGCTTAAGCTACACACTGCTTACACATTCAAATAAGAATCAATATATTAAGAGAAGCTGCTAGGATGTACAAGACATATCAACATATCTAACCAGAAATAGTACACTATAGTTTTATGACCATAGGTTTGCTTGATACTAAAGTAGTAAGAAAAGAGGAAAAGAAACACGCAAGAATGATGGGAAAGGGCAATCAATGAAGCTAGGATAATATAGCTAACAAACAGGGAAAGGAGGAAAAGAAACATAGAGCGTAATCAGCAGGAGAAAAACAAAAGAAAAAGGACACACACCCAGCACAGTAACCATGATGACCCAGCAGTGAGCAAAGGAACTACAGAGTATGAGGTCAGCAGAAGAAAGACAACGTGTAGAAGAGGGCACACACCAGGCTAGCAGCGTCTGTTATGACCAAGGCATAAAAAATGATAGAGAGGTGTGATGTGTGGAAACCATGAAGAGAAGCTTCCCTTGAGTGAACACATACATATAGGCCTCAGAAGGTGATGGAGTGAGGGAGCAGGGGAGGACTTGGGAGAGATGATGAGAGTTAAGAAGAAGAAGGAAGAGGTAGAACTCACGACGAAGTTTTCAACATCATGTGACTTGTAGCCCAAAAAGGAAACTTACACACAGTTGTGTGTGTATTACCAAAAGCAGTCAGGGACTTTCTACGTTCCTTTGTTCTTTCTCTATATGAACAATTCAGAAGTGCAGAGCTAATTCCTTGAGTCACAAGTTGTACTAAGTAAGAAAATTCATGGAAAAGTTCTGGGACAGTCCTGAGATAGTCCTGAGATAGTTCTGGACACTCCTGGGACACTCCTGGACACCCCTGGGACACTCCTGGACACTCCTGGGACACTCCTGGACACTCCTGGACACTCCTGGGACACTCCTGGACACTCCTGGGACACTCCTGGACATTCCTGGGACACTCCTGGACACTCCTGGGACACTCCTGGGACACTCCTGGGACACTCCTGGGACACTCCTGGACACTCCTGGACACTCCTGGGATAGTCCTGGGATAGTCCTGGGATAGTCACAGGAAAACCCTATTAGGCTGTCACATGAGTGCACAGGCTCTTTTGGATTGCCATGGCTTTGAAAGACAGCCTGGGGGTGACCTAGGGGTGATATGGACAGCCAAGGACAACTTCATGGCTGTCTCTGGCTTAGGGGCTTTTTCCTGATGTACCCATTTCAACAATATGAGCGACGGGTTCACGATGCCTAGTCACCAGGGTGGTGAATGGTTTGATCATGAAATTGATGATGAAGATGGATGGGAGGATGAACCGGTGGGGAACGACGTTCCCCAGAAAATTTGGGAGGAAATGTACAAGGATTTAAAAAGGGTGTAAGTTCTCTTTATTGTAAACTTTTTTGTTCTAGGCTAAAGTAAAGTGTACACAGGGAGTATAAGGACTACCGCACTAGAAGAGACCGAATTGAAGCCGAGCATGAGCGATGGGCCCAACAGCTGCAGGAAATGGTTAGAGCGTATATGGATTGGGATTTCGACCAGCGAGAAAAGCTGGACCGACATCAGGAATGGTCGTATTCAGAAGTTCGGGAGATATGGGTGGTAGGTTTTATGAGTAAGTCCGTTTCTCCTTTCTTTTCTTTTGGAAAACAGTACACTTACTCAAGTTAGGTTGCTACCAAGTTACAGTCCCTATATATCCACACTACACCTACGAGAATACAAGTATTCTACGGCAAGGATTTGTTCCCTGTACTCCACTTCTACCAAAACGGGTCTTTCAAATCCAGCTGCTACAGTTCTATCATAATTTGGTCAACCGGTGTCCACGCGTAGCGGCCCAGGCGTTTGTGAAAGCCCTCTGTGACATTAGAGGGGTCCCATATGAACCTCATTGGGCCCAGCAGTTCAGTGTCGCCTACGACGTTTATGTTGCGATCCTTCAACAAGTACGAACACTGGTACGAAAGGGTCTCCGCCGTGACTCTATAGACTGGCGAATCTTGAACGCCTGTCCAAGCTGCCAGACCAGAGTCATAGGAGAGAAGTCCCTTCCAGTGAGAATGATGGTTGCTATAGACGGAAACAACTCTCTCAAGAGAATAGCCCGTCGAGATCCACCATCGGAAGCCGGCATTCTTGGGGAGAGTAGGGAACGGCATGACCCCAGAGATGGCGGTCAAGACTATTTCCTAACCCAGAAAGAGGTGGAGGAATGGGATGAAGAGAAATGGCAACACTCGGGGAATGAGATGGCGGACGAGGACAAGGGTGACTGCAACGAGCGGTGGAAAAATATGAAGGAGGAGTCGACTGCTGTTGCGTTGGGGAAGTACGAAGAAACTGGGTTATTTATTATGCTGTGTCGACATGGGTTCGCGCTGTCCATGGCCGATATGGTGCGCAGTGGAGAGCAGTGAGTATATGTCTATATTGTCCATACATTCCGGAAACTGACTACTCTCTAGACGCAAGTATGCGTTGGCCGTTCTAAATCGCTTACTCTCCGCAGAAAAGCGTGACAGAGAGGCCAAGAAAGAGCCCAAACCTGTTGGTGAATTGTTAGCCGGTTACGATATAGGCTGCGAAACGGCAAAGACTGTCAAACGTTGCCCTTTGTGCCCCCTAGCTCTTGACCAGAAACTTCGAATGGTGGTAGGCTCAATGCATGGCCACGCACACAACCGTCTTTGCCAGCTGTGCTATTTACTTCTCTACGTTGTTGGTGCTGGCCTCGAGGATTTGGAGGGATGCGAGCGTTTTTTCTCCAAGTCAAACAGTCTCGCAGGCAAGACCCAATATCAGAGCCGCTTTCATCGACGACAGGCCATCTCGGAATACACCTACCACAACGACAACTTTGACGTTTACGCCAATCTTAGCGACTTTCTCGTCAACAATTACCGACAAGCCCTGGATCTTATCGCAACTCAAGACGTGTTGGCGGAACAGATGAGACAGGCCAAAATCGAAGATGCAAGGGTATTTTTTTCATGGTTAGACGAAGAAAGGGAGTATCTGATATCAAGGGATAAGACACCTTTGAGAGAAACTTTAGAGATGGAGTATCTTGAAAATCTCAAAGATTTGGAGATTTGTAGGTTAGTCTCCATATTATATATTCGTCCCCCTTCCAAAGCTGAGAATTATTACAGGAAAACCTTAGCTGACAGAACGGAGAAATATCTCACTTGGACTACCAATACTAGTCGATGAGAACTGGACGCGTTGGAAAGAAGTACAAGACACTTGCGGAAGGATGAGATGAAGTATATGAGAGACTTGCACGTTCTTGAACAGAAGCTGGAGATCAATACGACCTGGGAACGAGGATCTGATGAATGGGAACGCGTTGATCTAATGGCAAAGAACGCTGAATACCAGAAAGCGCTAGATCATCTCGAGGGACTTCTGGTTTCTCGAATTTTTGAGTTGGGAAAGGCCCATCTTGCCGGAACAGGTGAGCTCGTACTGAATCATATGTCGTTGTCAAGTTGAGTCTAAACATGCCTTAAGGTTACAAAATGCGCCAACACTTGCTCAACACCATTCGGAATTGTTCCAAAGCTATACAAACAGCAATCGAGAGGTATAATAATGCTGCCAAGGCTCTCTGACCCCAGCGTCGGACCATCTCATGGGACCAAATTATGGACTACACCTTTCTGTCCGAATTTGATATCCTCCGAGATACCCGAGATGATGTCCGTCACAAACCTTGGGCGGAGCCAGCGAACCGTCAACTGCAGAATCAATTCTTCAAGATTTTGCGTGCTCACGAGGAGTTGGAACGTTTACACGTAGAGATTCAACGTCTCTATACCTTCATGAAGGAAGAAACTTGCTTTCTTCTGAGGGCGGAACAAATCCTTAGGGTCAAGGATCCCGCGTTTGCCTACCAAGTGGGAAAGTATCGCATGGAACGCGGGAGATTCAACGAAGTCCACCGAAGACGTTTAGACAGTGTACTGACTTGGAAGGATTTTTCTCCAGAAAACAGAGGATTCTTTACCGCTGCCGAGTCGACGGCAAACCCATCTGCTCAACTCCCTACAATGTCTTGTGACGACACATCTTCCATTCCACAAGGAGCTACTGCCTCGCAAAACGAAGGGGATGATGAAGATGGATATCCAGGGATGAGTAGAGAAATCGACCAGGAGGAGGTGGGGAGGCAGTTCGAAGTAATATTGGACGTAGCTAGTGACCATACAAGTTAGACATTGATGAATTGTGTATATACATTTGTTTATTGGACTACGCGCTCTAAATATTTCTACAATCATTGATTTTCAAGTGAGATTAATAATAATAATTGGATCGAAGAGGAGGAAACGCTTCCCAATAGTACATGGGGACTCTAGCGCTAAGAGAGGGCAGTCCACTTTATCACTTTTAGCTATCAACCGGGAACCCGACCTAAACCCCTCTCATCGGACCAGATGCGTGATCGTGCCTGGCCTCTGATGGGTGACGTATATGGGGACGGGCAGGTGGTACCATCATCCTCCCCTCTATCGGGATAGCTGTTATAAACGCTGTTGGGTTCACTTCTGCTGGTGTAATTGCAGGTGTGTGTTCAAGTACTTGCTCATTTGAATCTTCCATTCTTCCGATGACTCATGTTCTTGCTTCCATTCTATTTGAATTTTCTTCTTCAATGGAAGTGTAGGTTCTCTCGCCGCAACCATCCAATCAGTCTTTTATGGCGCATTCACCGGTGGTTTATTCTCTGTCTTTCAATCATTGGGTGCTTCGGCGGTTATTTTTTCACCTCCCGTTCTGGGTGTTGGAGCAGCCCTCGTTACAATCGGTGGAGTGGTTTATATGGTTTCAAAGATTCAGGAATCGAGGAGGAGTGTTACATTGTGAAGTTGGAATTGTGAAATTGTGAAGAGGGATTAATTGGAGATGTGCAGTTATGTACTTACAAGCTTTTGGGGCGAACTACCTTTGAAACGAGAGACAATTATATCACTGATTTCTTTTTGACGGGGTTTCCTTTTAAGATTACTCCACTTCTCCGTTAGATAAAGTACTCATGGTGTCATTAAACTTGCTCTTACAACGGCTCCTATGTAGAAGGCCTTCGCCGAACATCAGACCGCCAGGGAAGTCAGAAGCTTCTGATCCAAACAGGACCACCGCTTTGGATTGGTAATCAAGGTCTTGACAAACAAGACCACATCGGTGACCGACCGAGGCAAAAACTTGCGTGTAAAGACGATGAAGTGAAGTGGGCCACCCCAAGCGTGGCAAGTATGAGGCCTGGAATGGCCCATCAACTGCCATTACCGGGCTGAGGAGGCTTCTTAGAACTCGGGTGAAAGAGGCCGGAGCTTCCGATGCGTGATTGATAATAAAGGTCTTGACAAACAAGACCACATCGGTGACCGACCGAGGCAAAAAGTTGCGATTCCTCCTTTCAGTCGGCCTCGTAATATCTTATCACAACTGGGAATTTCCCATTTTGAACAACCGGCTCGAGTCTTTAAACTATAGTGGTGTTGACGCTGGAGATTACAACAAATGGAGCGAGGGCAACCTTGACATTAACAATAACTTGGGCAAAAATTTCCTACCCTAATCCTGACCCCGAAGGAATTGTTGACTCACATCTTCTCCTCTTAGCATTTCACAAATGACAAACTGGTTTCTAGGGTCCTTCCAACCTATTCCGAGCAGTTGTCTTTCTGCATTACTCTAATACCGTTATCCCAGTGTACTTTGAAATATCGATTTTAATTAATTGAGGTTTCCAGAATGCTAGGTCAGGATAGATAACATATGTATGCGTAACACCACCTCTTTCGAATGTTTAAAGGATCAACTCTTTTCAACTTCTTCATTCGATTGAACTATTTTTCATGAGGCTAAAAGATGCCTATGTAAGATGTTCTTCTATAAGATGTTTAAAGTATGATCTCCAGTTCCTCTGCACCCATCCTATGGGTTCTGGAAAATATCTTATCATTGGGTAACCGTACGCTTGCCTCCAATTCATTCGCTCCGTCTCCGTGGGATCTGGTGTGTATTCCTTCACCCGTTGTCCATATGTCAGCTTGGCATCTGAGTAGTAAATCAGATACACTGCGTCTATGAGTCTCTCGAACGCCATCCGAACACCTTCACCATAGTCAATATCTATGGACACATTCAATATACCCATCAAGCAATATGCTCAATCTTCCGGGATAAATGTCTGCCTTCGCCCTAGAGTCCTCAGTAGATTATATAGATCTGGCGTAGGATATGAAAATTCATCCGAAAATGAATCAAGACCAGTCATAGCTTGGAGATCCTTCTGAGGTGAATTCGACTGCATCTTGAAACCAATCTGATGCCAATTTCGGTCGATGAACAGCACTTGATAAGGTATTATCAACTCCTGCAATGTCCATCCTCTCGTAAAATACGAGCTGGCTGATAGTGTCGTGAACATGTCCGGTCCAGCAGATTCAATATCGAATAGATAGGCGTAACATATCGTGGCGTTTCGATAGAAGGCAGCCATAGAAGCAATATTCCAACTCAGCTCATCCTGATCTTGCTTGTTGATACAACAAGTATCAATCCATATGTAGCCTTCTTTCCACCCACCATGCTCTCGTGTAAAGTTACACGCGTCAATGATCTTTTTGTATCCGCTCTTTGCCTTTGTTTTCTCTGTTGGGTTAAGGAATTCTTGGAAGGTAACTTCTTGTCCCTCGATCCACCTATGTGAAAGGATGGTGTACTTTGGCAATGTTTTCCTATCGGCAAAGAACACGAGTTGGTAGGTATGGATGTCAATAAGTCGCTGTGGACAAGTCTGTTCATCGATGATGGGTAAGATGTCAATAAAATCAAACATCGTAAAGTCGCACCAAAATATCCAATTCCATCGGCCTCTTCAGCATTCGCGTTCCATCATGGGAGAGACGTTCCCCATAATGCAATGTACTTGGAAGCCGCTTTGAGGAGTCAAAATTGGCATTTACGGCTCGGTATTCCTCTAACTGCGTGTGAGCATACTCCGAAATGCTTTGGAAAGGTATTTTGAGAAGATTCAGGGAAATTAATAACGAGGCCGAATTAGAATAAGAAGGAAACTGACTCAATTTCTGATGTACTTGGCATGTAAATTCCAATCAGAAGAGGTGTATCTGATAGTCTTGGAGAGAAGAAGCACTTTTCAAGTGAGAGTGAGACCTCGGCTTGAAGTGTCAAGTACTTCGAGGGATGCAGAGAGGATATTATGTTAGCCATTGACTCCGTTGAATGTTGCTTATATCTATAGCTGATTAAAATTGTAACCAAGCATTTTGTTGGTGATAACAGAACACTTGGTAACCGGTAACAGGCTAATAATTCGTTCTTTTCAGTCACTAGTAAATTTTACACATGCAGATCTACCGTTGTGAGAAATTCCCCTACAAATTGTTACGTTCAAGGAGATGCCCATGTATCTAGACCGCTCAAGAATTCAAGGTTTTCGATAGATTTGATATCGAGACAAGTGAATTCAGGATTAGGGAGGGTTCAGCGTTACTTCTAAGAAATTTTGAGCTTGGATTCTTCCTTTTTCATGCTACGTACATAAATGTTTGTTAACGCAGAACTTTGACTTCTGAATGATATTCCTCTATTAGTGCTTTCTGTGTTTTTGGGACCCTAATGACTTCCTTATTGATGGCGTCCGCACAATATAAGTCGATTTAGACTACATCGTTTATAGCTCGGTCAAGTTGCTCTCGTCAGAGATTATCAATCTTATGCCATCCCATGGCTTTTGTTTTTTGTAAATTTTCAAACATTGCCCTCGTGCATGGGAGTATATAATTTGTACTTAAATCTTGATATGAATGGCTACAAGCCGATTCGGATAATGGAGAAGCGGTACGCGTGGTCTACTATGACAGACATCTTGGATGATACTTGTATGAGTACAAAACTAAGTACTAGGGATTCACTGGAAATGTGCAGTCGCTGGTTCTTACACCGGGTGATATTATCTCCGTTACTATTAGTTTGTAGTACATACTATCGACATAAGGACTCAGAAGGATGCGTACCTATCAGATTCTTGGTTTCTCGTATAGCCATCATTGGTTAATAGTCCATCATTATGTTAGCCCTATAGTAGGAACTCCTACCATAGGAATAACATACCAATGATGATCGAACTACTAGTCCAATAGAATCAGGTATTTCTGACTAGGCTGGGGACAGGCCAAAAGGCTTGTATAGCCTGCAATAGTACTACCAGTTCTTGTAATTGCTGAGCATCCGAGCGTTGACTCGGTTGTCTTCTTATTTGATTCAAAGTTGACTATCTTCTTTCCACTGGGAGCTGCAGTGGTGTCTAGTAAATGTCCTCTCGAAACCTTGTTACAGATCTTTGACTGAGTGTCATTCAAATCAACCCAAAATTTTCCAGACAGAGCTTACATGATCTTATCCCTAGGCCACATATCCCAAGCTATGGTCACATATGTCCGACCCAAACGAATACCACTCTATAGAAAGAACACCACTTCTTCATTTAACGTAAAATCCTATTGAACTGCACTGTACCTGTTTGTACCAACATTCTCTTTCCTCCGGCAACATTTTCATCATTGGGTCTCAGCGTGTATTTATATAGGAGCTGGAAACTGGATAGAGAGGTTGTAAAATTGTTTTCCGATGTTGCAGTAGGCTGAGGTTTGGTGGATACAGGATATTGATATGGGACAGCTTAAATGCAGTCGCACATGGCTTACCGGGATGGTGATGTGCTCAAACATATCTAAAATTATTCGATGACCATTCCAAAGACTTCTCCAAGCTTCAAGTTTGATCACTCATTTACAAGGAGACTTGCTCCATGTGAGAACGTGGATGCAGAGTTTATTCACAGCCGCTTTAACTTCCTCCGGAGCTCTCTTCGCTAGAACCAGCATGTAATTGGTCCTGCGAACTCAACTTCAATAAGAGCCGGGAAATCGAAGAGAGGCTTTTGAGGCTCTTACCAGTGATATGGTTATGTGATACCTGCATGAAAAGCGAACGGCAACATAACCACGGAGGCAAACATAGACCGCAGGTACATGAAGAAACGATGAACGGCTCGAGGATTTGCGCTCGGAAATTAAAGGAAGTACATGAAACGTCACAGAACAGAAGAGGCCTGGAGCCATGGAATCACTACAGACTTGTCCAGTCTAAGTACCTCTAAGGGATCGATTAATGCGAGAGAGTATGTATACGCCGACTCGGCTCAGAATTACCGAGAGAATGCCGGACATTTTTTCAAAGCCGATTTTGGCAGAGTGAATTTAAGGAGCACAGATGAGCCGAAGGCTTGACTCCAAGGCCCATGTTTCTAATAATGCCGGCTGTTCGTCATACAATCGGATTTCACACGTTGTAGGGCATCGTTTCCCGTTCATTTTCACGATCACCGTAATAGTCTCTCTTCTCTCTCACCCCTTGTTTCCGTTGCAGTCCATGAGCTATTTGGGTATGTTCTACAGACTTCTACACCTCAGTTCCGACCTGATCAGTGGATTTTAGACCCACTTTCGCCAGTTGAAACGTGATGCTTCAATGATACGAACATATTTCCGAAGACATCGAGCGACAAGTGCACTGCCAGGATGCTCACTCCGTGACATAAATAATGAAATATCAATACCAGAAACGCGTTTATGGTGTGATAAATTCGAATGCAGTGCTAGCGAGAGTCTAGCGTTCGAGAATAATTCACATAACGCGGGGTTTACGCGCCCGTGGAACGCATTCTGCCGTTCCCTAGTATAAAAAAGACATTGACAGTCACACAAATCAACCAGCAATTCAACGCTCCATTCGTTCCCTCCAACCTCCTCGATGAAACTCAGCTTGATTTCCACCGTTGTCGCTTGTTCTCTTGGTGCTTTGGCCCAACGAGCTAACGTTGGGTCACCTACTGTTGGAACTGCTATACAAGCTGGTTCAAATATGACAATCAGGGTGGACCGACCTGTGAGCTTACACCGATCCTAAGTACTAATCCTCGCATTGGTCTCACTAGCTTTGTTCTTTCAGGACACCCTCTCCGGTTCGAAAGAAGTCGGCATCGTTCTCGGTCTCGTCTTTTGTCCCGACCCCGAGTTCCCATGTCGACCAGCCGAAGACGGGATGGGTTTCGTTCTCTACGATGGACCCTTCAACCCCCAGTTCTCGACTCCATCTGGCAGTCTTCCTCCTCATGAGAATTTTGTGGTCTCGATTCCAAACACGACAGCGAAAGGTACTGCTCAATTGCAATTCTTGCACGTTTCTTTGATAGGGGTAAGTAAAATTCTTCTTGGGTCATTGTCCCCCACAAGTTGATTGACGTCTTTGATTGAAAACTGACGCTTGACGCGCTCATGTGCTGTTCTTTTATTCTTTTATTATGTCAAAAGGCCTCACTCGCTCCATTCCTCGAAACTTCCAGCGTCAATGTGACCATAGTCTGAAAAGACCTCGAAAGTCTAGGAAGACGGTCGAGAAGTTTTTGAGCTCATGTCAGCTCTAAAAAAAGCCCGCTCGCGGACTTCTGTTGATGTAATAAGTCTCGGCATCGGACGATTAGTTACGCGATTACGGACTAAGCACTCTATATGTACTATGTACTATTAGGACCACTTACCTCTTGACGTTGCTGTATTCGCTCAGTTCGACGAAACAAGATTGACGAGATACGTATTGAGCAGCTATAAAAGCAAGACGTGAAGACTGTATACACAAAAGCGAGCGACGAAGATAACTAGTTAGTAATAGTCGATAGTTGTCCAAAGCTTCTGATGGTCCCCCCACATCAACACTGGTCAACCAGCCGATTTTTAGGGAAGCTCTGTCCGAAATCATCTATCCATGTCGTGTGATTCGGGTTGGTATACGCTTCCATATATCTAACAACAAAAAGCAAAAGAAGTTGAGATTGAAAAATCATCAGAACCAAAATGCAAGTGAGAATGAGAACGAAAAACAACGAACGTATTGATATAAGCCGCTGTAGGAAATTCCGGTGGATCACATCCCAAGTTCATCTTCCCCTCATGCTGATAAACGCGAATCCAGTCCACGCTCATCACAGTAGGGAAAGTCAAATGGTCGTAATCGATCGCACCAAAGTTTTCTGACAAGCCGAGGTTGATGATGAGGTACTATAGAAGGGAAAAAAGAAAAAAAGAAAAACACGAGTGATTTAGCCATTCCGGGACTTCTCAATGACAAGCCTCGATATGTATGGGGACACTATCAAAACGTACCAATGGCTCAGGAGGAATTGGTCTGCCAGAGATTTCTACAGCGGCGTCTGGTCCAACTCCTGCGACGAATAACGTCCATGCGGGTTTATCATCGTTTATCCATGTAATGTACTAGATATATAAACAAAAAGAGGACAAAAGTCAGATGAAGAAAGAGTTCAGCAAAATCGACATGACAGGAAAGAAATGCGGATTTACCGCAGCATCGAATCCAGGGACGTATTCAAACCCATACACAGAGAAACATCCCGTATTGAGCTCATAACAATTTTGGTCTGGAAAAAAGTCATCAGTAATGAGACGGACTTCTTGGTATTAGAACGGAAACAAGAACAACGCAACTGGTTATAGCGACAGCAGAAGTTGCTTGTTGATACACTCCTCCTTTATATTGGTTCAGTTCAGCGACAGTCTCATCGTAAATGATGTAATTATCAGTCGTGTTCGTCCATTGGTACGCTTCGTTGTAGGGCTGATACAGTGATAGATAGTTATAGTCAGCTGCATTTCATAGCGTTCCTCACAGAAAACTTACCGCCCATTGTCCTGATTGAGATACGTGTCCTATGCCATTACTGACCTACAATCATTCCGAGATATATACCCGTCAGCTCCGCAGATCCAAACCGGATCGAACATAAACCAAAAATAAATAAGTAAAAAAACAAAACAGACCTGAGCTTCAATAACATCAATCTCAGGAGCCGCTCGACCAACATACGTCCCATCCGCATGAACCGGCCCCGGATGTGATTCTCCTTCACAAGTACATCTAGACAACCGTTGACCTGGAAGGTAAGATAATACACCTTCGTACGTTGGGTCACCGTTTTGAGTCGCAGCGAGAGGAAGTCCGTTTAGAGTTTGGTTTTGGAGTGTACCGACGTCGCACGAATCGTACGAATAAGGCCACTGATAGGGCAAATGAATGAATCTGACTAAATGAGTTCTCAGGGCAAGAGAGAGAGAAACGTACCATGCCATCGAGGGTAGCACCGTAACCTGCACGGCCTAGGTTTCCTAGCGTCCAAACAGCGGGCCAAAGACTATAGATATGGTAAGTATAGGTAATAGGCCTTTTTTGTGCATGAACTAGGAACCCGTACCCAGCAACATTACTGGCGCCTGGGAGCGTGACCGACTAAACAAGGACGTTGTCTCAACAAAACAAATTTGCTTTTTCATCGTTGAATAGTAGATGACCCACCGCGAGAATCATTCCACCAGTGAAACAAAATTTGTTCCATGTGGTGACTTAGGACAAATTTGGCAGTGAAAGTTTAGGGGTTCAACCTCTAAAATGTTCACCAACAGGGAAAACTCACCCATTCCACCACGATAAGTCATGTTGTGATTGGATGCAGGGTCCTCTATTGACAAGGTGATTTCCAGGGAACCGTCCTTTGTGGTAATGGCAGCCGGGTCATACCATTCGAGGTTGTTGGTCTACATCGGGTAAGGGTAAGGTCAATCAGTTGTGAGCCCCTTTCGTGTATCTAAAACAGAAGACGGAACTTACCCCCCAATAGTGAAGGTCCACTTAAAGAATATCAGATCAGATTTAAAGGACCTGCAACATGAGTAAAGTGATCACTCACAAGCTTCCCAATACGGATCTTCTCCCGGATAAAACGTTCGTCCATCGACATTGAACTCATCGCTAAAGACGAGTTGTAAAGTAGAGTCGTCGGTGTATGACTTGTGCGTGTAGGCTTCCGAAGGAGTATCAGGATCAATCAAACCGAAGTGGAAGACGGGAATCTATAGGTTTTTTATAAACTGATCATGAACAAGAAAAAACAAGAAAAAGCGGGGTTACTAATGACACACCTGGCCCGTCGCATTTATACCACCAATGTTAAACCCTCCGTTAGATGACGGTACGACCCTCCTCATATATGTTATAAGCGGATATCCAACACTTAAAAAGGTGAATCTTCAATGTCGGGATACGGGTACATGGAAAGACAAAAATTTGCTCACAAAAGTGTAAGAACACCGAGAGCCAGGATTAATAGACAACCGAGATTCGAAAAACTCCGTGACGTGATAAAACTCCCTCCACAGTCACTGTGTCTGTCTCTTTTGGGATCCGGGTCATGAAGATAGTCGTCGGGCTCAGGCGTATTCGGATATAGGGCTGATCCCCAAGTATTAGGATCGGGAGTGAGAGAGAACTAGGCAAGTGTTACTCTTCTTGTGCGGGAAAAGAGAATAAAAAGCGCCTACTTTTGAGGAAATTGAGGAGTGAGTGTCGACGGGGTAGGCAGAACCTTGTCCTTGCTGGAGGTGGCAATCAATCATGGCAGCAAAGAATGGAATCAGTCAGTAGAAACTCACCAGAGAGCTCGTCCTTTGGTTTGTTCGAGAAAAGCCCGAGTTTCCACCTCCGAGAAGACTACTATGTTCTGGATGAGAGGACGAGGGAAGAACGCGAGGTCGGAAATTGGGGGACGTCATCGGTGGTATGGTGTATAACAAACGAGTGAAAGGATTTTAAAGGGAAGGAATATGCGAGACGAGGGGGTGGAGAGATTTGAAGCTGTATATGAGGTGTGACGGTGCCCGAGCAAACGTTAAGAATCTTGAGCGTGGCGATTAAGCCGTCTATGCTCTCGATCATAAAACATAATTTTCTTGGCTACGACATAGTGGTAATAATGTATCCGAGTCAAGGTTCAGCGGTGGCAGAAATGTGTCCTGGTACCGTTGATCTGTTAATTAGGATTGCTGCTAACATCCAGTATCGACAATAGAGCCAACACCCTACTGTTTCATTGGGTGAGCACAGCAGAGGACCCATCTTGGGACGATGAGCTGACTGTAACGAGACACAAGAAAGTCTTGTGCACAAGACATTACACAAACTGAAGGACGTGGAAGAAGAAAGCCAAGAAATAATTGATTATATAATGGCGATCGTTCCTGGCTAGCCTGAGCGCAAAGCCTGAGGAAAGGACTACTGAAAATCGATATCTCTATAAAAACCTTCCCTTCTTGAAGGGTCATCCTATGATGATTTCATTCCAAATTTCACAAATTATGAATGATGAGTTTGGAGTAATACTGGACTAGATTGGACACCATCTTTTCTGCTTTCTCCTCCGTGCCTTGGTATTACGAACGTCGGGGCTCGGGATTTTGAGCCCAAGAATTCGGAACACTTGGCATTTGCATTCCTGATCAGGCCGGGTGGATCCAATACAACAATACTTCCTGTGCTCAGGCTCAAATTTCGTTCGAATACAGCATTAACTGCCAGACTACACCTAGTAATTCAAAGTTCTGATCAAACATACGGAGTATTTACAGCTCTGCGAGCCTTCAGTCGTGTAGTACAGTAAGTAAAACATGATCTAGTCATCTTCGCCTTCAAAGTCCGCTCCAGGCGTCAAAAAACTTGTGGCACTATATACATAGATAGACCGGTGAGTCAGTACGTCGAAGTCATACAACTCCGTGAATTTTTTTTCATGGCACCAATACCACAAAGGCACAGGAAGAAATCAACAAAGTCAAGACCAATCAAACATGCATCCTCCTCGTCCACTCCCAAGCTCTCGTAGGCCAAGTCTCCGGTACAATATTCATCGACAAAGGAATATTATACTCAAACACCACCTCTCCTTCCATCTTCCCATTCTCTCCGACTCTACACATGCTCTTCGTCAACAATTGCCTATGATCTTCCGTATCGATGATATAAGACGTGTATTCTTCGTCTACCTCGCTATCTTCCCTATCGACACCTGCATCGGATGAAGCACGAGATTCGTATGGATTTCGATCGTATACGAGAACTTTCAAATGAGAGATGGGTGAACCCAGAGCGGCACGTGTGGATGCGACTGTAGAAATGAAATAAGCTGGAAGAGAAAAATCGTGTTCGATCGTGAGGGTGTGGAGATGAGGACAGAGAATGTTCGAGGGGGATGAAGATTCGAACAATGGGATTTGTTTTGATTTTGGTTCTGCGATCGACTGGGAATGTAAGGGTGAACTGGATCCCATGTTCGAGATTAGGTTTGGGCTTGGGTCTGGGCTGACAGAGCTGGAGCTAGTAGAGTTGGAAGTGCCATCGTGTACGGTTGGTGATGATGAAGGTGAATAAGGCATAAGAGCACCGAGGACTGTTCTCGTAATCGAATACGATCGGAATGCTAAGATTTGTAGTGACTCGAGCAACGGTACTCTTTCAAAAATCTCTGTCCATATAGCATGTGGCATACGATTGCCACTACCACAACTATCCCTCACACCGAGTGTACGTACTCGACTGAGAGGATAAGACGATATCACGAGTTGAATCTGGGCGTAAGAAAAAGTGCCGTACATGTATAAGGTCCGTGGGGAACCAGTGACAGCTATGAAGGGCGTATCGAGGATGACGCGAGGTTGGCGTGCAAAATACCATTTCTTGATATCATGTAGATTTTCGAGACGTGATATATCAGTAGGCAAGAGGAGCGATAGGTCGTCGTCCAAGTCATTCAAAGGATCGCCCCAGATATACATGTCGGTAGTCGGTGGAAGTATGAGATGGGAAAGCAAGCGCGAGACGATGCGAGCAGAAGGCCAGTCTCCGATATTTAGTTCTTTTAGGCACCGAAGAGAAACGAATTTGTCGTGCGGTGCGGACGTATCAGCCCCGTCTGGACGAGTCGGGCCTGCCTGGATGAGCGAAAGATGTTCCAGCTGAGGAGAAGAAGCTAGGAACTCCAAGAACGAGGATGTAGTCGGTCTGCTCAGCTCGTGCTGATTATACAAACACAAGTGAGTTAAACCAATAAACTCGTTGAAAGGCCATGAAGTAAAGTACTTTAAGCATAACTTCGTTAGACGAGGCGTGCTTCCTTTGAACACGACAGGAAGAGCACCGTTCACGACATGTTCGCCGTCCGTAAGTATCGTCAAGCTCGTCAATAACGGCGCTTCGGATGAAGAAGACAAGTACTGGTAAACCGGAGTGCCGCTTTCCCAACCTTCGGTAGAGAGATGCAGCTGTCTGAGACGCCCAGAGTGTTCAAGCACCTGGTAAAGAATCTTATCTGGAATCTCTTGAGTTCTTATCCCTAGATACGCTGTTAGCGGAGCTGCCAGTGACCTTTTCAGGAAGGTCACCGGAATCAGACCGCTATCGACGGTGGACCAAAGATGAGGAGATGTCGCGAGGATGCCTCTCCACAGCCTACACACGTGAAGCAAATTAAGCCAGTCCTTATGATGGTTGTCATAAGTGTACACGGGTACAGGTCCAGAACCTCCTTCTATTTGTATCATCGGGAGGAAACTCGGGAGATGCTGCTGTAGTTCTCCAAAAATGAGTGAGAGAAGCTCGGGTGGAAGTTTGTTTATGGGTTGTAGAGAGTTCCGTACACCACGGAGGAGTGAAACAGCGATTTGAAGTTTTTGTTCCATGATGTCAAGCTAACATGCATATGTCACGCACGGTGAAAAAAAAAGCATTTTCAGTCAGTAACTTACGAATCCCTTTATGAAAAGAAAATCTTTCAAGAGAATAATCACCTCTGTAGTGGTATACTTGTGTACCCTAGGTATTTACACACGGTAAACCGACGAAGAACAATTTTTTAAATCTAGCGAAATGAGGGTCTCCACTCACTTCCCGGCACGTCTTGATGTTTTGTACAACATAGCGTCTACCAGTTGCTGCATGCTGAGTTTCGCGCCTACTGGTGCCATTTTGACTTCGAATAGGGAGTTGAGGGAGCTGGGTAGTGGACAGGCCGAGCAGGGGATCCAGGAAAGGTCGGTGTTGAGTATCGATGATGGTGTAGTAACAAGAACAAGGGCCTGCCAGCAGGCGCCCATGCCGTTAACACGTTGACGGCACGTGTTCCTAAAAAGGTTTTATATTCTCACATTTCCCCTATCTAACTTTGCTTCAAATCTGGGCATTAAGGTACTCGAAATACATGCGAATGGCTCGTTGAAGAATCGTAGAGTGTAAAAATTTAAGTGGTAGAGTCATGATATCAAAACTTAAGAACGCTTCCGAAAAGTCACCTCTGGATACACTGGGCTGTTCGATACAAAAGGTCTCCATTTCAAAAGATAGGCCTTTTGTTCCTCAAAAGGCATGTCCTTAAGATGCTTCGGGACCAAAATCTCATATCGTCTGATAATACGGGCTATGACATTGGCGCCTTCGACTGCTGCAAATCTCCGTCCTATGCAGTCACGAAAACCTGTAGAGAATGCCAGGACTTGAGACCACGTTAGCATACGCGCATGTATTGGACAGATGGGACAGAGATTGCTTACAAGCATCTCGTGGCCAGCGATAAGTGTCAGTATCGACGAACCGCTCGGGTTTGAAATCGTCTGCGTCTGCTCCCCAGTATATGGCTATATTGACTGTCTGTGAGTAACGAGCCAGACACTGGCAGTAGAGAAGCCTAGGCGTACGATTTCTATGAACTGCTGCCATGTCAATAATGATTTCGCTTCCTTCTTTCATTGGTACACTATAAGGCTCAGGATCACCGACTCCATTTAATCGGTATGTTCTGAGGACTGTATCTTTCAAGACCATACGCCCTAACCGAGAGACAATAGGTATCAGTCTTAGTGCCTCGTAGAACACTGCTGTTGTATAAGTCTATGAAGATCGCGAGGATCAGTGTATCACAGCTAAATAAATAGTTGCACGTACAAGCCTCGAGAAAGTATTCTTGTATTCCTGGTTCGCCTTTCAGATTTCATACCACGAACTGTTCGAATCAGATTACTTACTGCTTCTTCAACATCTTCGGGAACACCGTTAGGCCAAACTAACTTGACTTCTTCCAGGATTTTCTGCTGAACATCTGGATAAAGCGCAAGAAAAGCACAGACAAAAGATAAAGTATTCGCAGTTGTTTCTACGACGCCAGATAAGTACGCTTTCCAATGTCACACAGAACTTGGAATTTTACCGTGGCCAGCAATAAAAAAGAGCTGTGATAGAGACTGTCAGTCAAAACCTTTCCTTTTTTTTTTGAAAAATAGAAAGACGCACAAACATATTTGATACAAGCTCTCTATCAGTCAACGAACGTCGACCACGTTCTTTCTCATCTTGTTCGCCATCGACATCCATATTAGCTTGACCAAGTTCCGGAGTAAAGCTCCACCAGTCGTCGAATTCGACTTTTCCAACACATCAGCACGGACTTCAGAAACGGCTTTCATACACATCTGATCGAGAGCTTCGTAAACTCCAATTGTCTTCCTCAAGTAAGGCGACAGGAAGGGAATATGGATTCTATTCGTCAGGTCGAAAACCCAATCTGGAATGGAAGCTCTGGCTGCGCTATGATGAAATGCCATTCTCAATGTCTCGCGAAGTTCTGTTATGGGAGTGGCACCGTCGCTCCCGAAGCCAGCACATGCAAAGATGGTAAGAGCCAGCTAACAAAAAATATGTCAATTCCAAAGATTATGCATAGGACACAGGAATAAGGGCTAGCCTACACACCGTTGAGAAGGAGTCGAATGTATGGATGGAAATTTCGCCGTCGCTCTTGGCTTGAGAGTCCAATTCGCTAAACCAATTCCTAACTTCCTTTGCCGTTTCTTTCCATACAACCCCGTTCACGGACTGGGTGCCTATTAAATGGAATGACGAAACCCCTTGAAGTTAAAACCATACCTCATTGAATGCCGGGTTGGATATCATTCGGTGGCGCTTCCAAGTACTTGTATCACTCGCAATGATGTTAGGACCAAAGAATGATATTCCGTTGCTGTACTGTAAGCAGAATAAAGATGATGGGTTAGAAACGTGTTCAGTAAAGCAAAGGTATAAGTATATCTCTCACAAAGTCCATGTCCTTGTCAAAATTAGCTTTGTCAGTGGCCACAACCTTTATAGCCTGTGCATCTGCAAGCCAAAACACGGGCCTCGATTTGGAAGCTAGCACAGAGCTAATGCATCCACTTCTATAATGATCGTACACTATTACATTGTCACTTTAAGTCTCGACCCAAAGATTAACTGCAGAGAGAAGATGACTTACTAGAAAAGGCATCGAAATAGTGACCTATCCAACCTTTCAGCGGGTAAACGGTCGCAAAGATCTGTCCAAACGGATGAAAGGGATGCGTCCATAGAAGACTTCGTCCAGGACAAGAACTAGAATAAATGCAGAGCTCAGGTCAAAACGGTTGTGAGAGATTACCGAATACTACCCTAGGTCTTTGAATGCATCTGCGATCTCTTTTGCTTTATTGATTGCAAGGAGAAGAACGAGACTTAAAAGTGCGCATGCGAGAACCTGTAGAATCGAGTAGGTTTCAAACATAACTTAGTGTCGATGCGATAGGACTACTGGTCAGTCTTCTTCTGCTTTATATACTCTTTTGCTTTCAGGGACCAACCTCGATTCTGTTAGAGTGAAAGATACGTAAACTTTTGGATATTCGGCAGCTTGTGACCATCGCGCATGACAGAGATTGAAGTACAGTTCGACGGCCGTGGAAGTCTAGTCTCTCAGTCAATATCATTAACGATAAGGTTGCAATTGGGCGCATACTTTAAATTTGGACGTTAGCTGTGATCCCAGCCTAAGCGAAGTAAGTATAGTCACGTGATCACCATGGACCATGGACCACGTCGCTGGGACACAAATTTTTCGGTTGGCAATGTCGTCCGCATCATCTGCGACGACGAACTCAACCTCCTCCACATCATCTCCTACATCTTTACATGCAGATACAAAGGAAAGGAATAGGCCTCCTACGTGGCTTAGTGTCACAGTGAGTACAGTCCTCAGTCCACCTTATTTGCAAAGTAATGTAAGCACAACCAGCTCGCAGCGCTGACGGTGACAGCAACTGTAGTCATACCAGGCGCCATTCTACTACGGAGAAGACATAGTGCTAGGCTCCCTGGAAGTACCGCCCCAGCACCAACACGACGTGTTCGGACCTCTGCCAAGTTCGAATTGGATTCGTTAGGCTCGAAGATCTCAAAAAGCAAGACGGAAGCCGTTTCTGTACCGTCACGGTCCTCTTTACCATCCCTGTCTGGTGTATCTGTCAGACCAGCCACCGGAGACGGACCAACCGCATTGTCTTACTCTGGGCCTACACCAGGGGTAGAAGCCTCGACCGAAGTTGCTCAGAAGGACGGTTTCAGCCCTATACTTCATGCTCTTAAAGCATTGGGTGTAGCGACAGTTTTAGTCTCAACAGGAGCGGTGGCGGGAGTCTGGGGTGTGAAGAGTTACTTAGGTGTGAAGGATGTGCGTAAACATTTTCTTAACCCTTCTCAAGTTGTTAACACATAACCTTCTTTTTTCGTTTCGCTTTATAGACCCAGGAATTTGCCGAACGGATGCACGGGTTCGTCTCCACGCGGATCCCTGTTCTGTCTGTTTGGATAAATCGCTCCCACTTCAATGAAGATGACGACTGTTCTTCTTCTCAATCGGCGTCCGAGGTGGATAAAGAATGGACTTGGCCGGAAGCCGAAGATCGTCTTCGCGATGCATACTCCAGGGGTGGAGCTACTGCTTGGATTGAGACGGCCCTGAAGGAAATGGAGGACGAGGTGCGGTCACTAAGGAGGAAGAGGGATAAAATGGAGGACGAAAGCAACGAACAATCATGATTGAAGGGGCTTGTCAATGTTCATTTTGTTCGTACATAGCACTCACGTTGTATTCTTTCTTACTAAAGTAGACCATTCTCCCGGGACCCGGTGCACAGAAAACCAATACTCCTCGGTCGTCCTTGATCCTAAAATTATTATCAAGTACAATCGCTCAGTTTTTATACATTTATACAAAACTCATTACTATTACATGTACGTACACTGCATCAAATTGCTCCGTTATACTACTTTACACCCGTCTTCTACATTTTTGTTGGAAACATCATGTACCCCTGGCTGGACATTGAGTTCTGTTACTCCCGGCGAGTCGCCGTCAACAGGGTCCGCAAACTCAACAGTACGTGGGTCTTGTCCCACGTCAATGGATACCATGTAACTCGTAAACTGTGTTGAGTTGCTGGGCCTGCTTGTTATCGCTTCCTCTTGGAACCTTCCCAATCGGACGTTCCGAAAAACATGACATGCGGTAGAGTTCACAATTACGAGATGTGCGGAAAGCATGAAGCAGCGATAATAAGGTCCAATAGCGGGGACAAGTAGGAGGACTATAACGAGGATCTCCCAGAACAACGAGATGCTATGCACAAATATTCGTGAAAGATCGTTGAGATTCAGTATCCGTTAGTTTCAAAGCCCTAGAGCCACTTACAGATAATAAAGCTGCCCATCCTGAATCAGAGACTTAAGCAGAGGCGACATGTCCGAAGTCTTAGTAAAAGATGGGATGAAAAACATGGCCACAGGTCTAGCGGCGTCCCGGTTTGCACTAGAATAGTATTTGTGTAACTGACAACCTATCCCCAGGAAAGCTGCTGTATCGTGTACCATTGCAAGTATTGCGATGATGAGACCGCATGTGATGTTTTTCTCCACGAGAAGGCAGCTACTGACCAGCCTTTCAGCGTTGTCTGCAGAGTCCACAAGGAAAAACACCAGTACGCAGCTCCCTGCGGTTGCAATCCACAACAGGAAAAAAGCCGCACGCACTAGACGATGTCCTTCATAGACTGCTTGCACTCGTAAGGCGAATAATCCAGTAGTTGAGCCAATGAGAAGAAAGAAAAAGACCTCCAATATCATTGCGCCCAGATGACAATCCATTTTGATTTTGAAAGGACCCATAACAATGCCGGTGATACATAAACCCAATCCAGATAGTCTGTAGCAGTTGTAAGTCGTTTGACTCAGTCTGATATTTTTGAAAGAACATGCCTCGAAATACAATAGACAATCAATGGTCCATTCAGCCTGCTTTCGGTCAACATCCGATAATCATCAGCAAGATTGGTCAGTATATCCCATATCAGAATCTAGATGGTTTATTATCATTCTGCAGCGGTTTGAAACAATGAATGCACATACACCACTAGACACGAGAAGTACATAGATCATTAATTGGACTTCCTCGCGTTCTTCAGGCGAAGTTCGAAGGACATGAGTGACTGAACGTGTCAAAACTGTCGCAACGTCGATAGGAGACATGATAGTTGCGTACTGGACGAGTGGCAGATTTGATCCAAGAGTTGGAAGCCCGGGCATCTGAGGCCGACATTACTTATAAGTATGGGACTTGGGGTGTGACAGCAAAAATCGAACTTTACGAGAATATCAATTGCAAACAGTATGAAAGTAATTTCAGGTTTCGGCCCCTATTGGAAGCAGATAGGACTATTCGCAAAGACGCTCGCATTGACATCAATGGGAATCCGTAATATGTTTCGGACAGTAGTTTACCCGTCAAGCCAATCCCGACAAAGTAGATAGAAAGTACAGGCAACAATTGAGTAGAACCGTTATCTCATGTGGTTCTTGTCGGAAGAAACACTCGATTTTCATAAAGAGCATAGAAATTATTAACACTCTGGAGCAGTTCTGATTATTCATGCGCGAAACTGCGGAAGTAACGTGGTGAATAAATTATTGTCTATTCTTGAACCTATCGACAATATGTTGAGATACATTTTGATTCATAAAAGCAGACGAGACCTCGACGGACATCACCGATTCAACTCCTTTGTTTATTTCTGAGGTGGAGTTTACTTACAGGAACTTATGGCCCGACGGGCCCGCTTCGGAAAATTTCTTGTAAGGTATGAATCATACCGTTATGGACGGAAACGCACTTACTGGGACCCGTTTGCTACACCGTCCACCTCCTCATGAATCACAAAGACGCGATCAGAGGCCGAAACCAGCTCGTCGTCAATTTCGTATAGTGTACGTCGATGAGGAGCTTGAAATATAGTTATTTAAAACTTATTCTTGGGCCACCATGCCAAAAAATTGCCTGTGCTGAACGAATCAATTTCTCCAGCTTCCGCCTTTTTTTACGTTTACTATTCATACAGTGGTCGTACATCCTACTCCGTGGTGCACAGTTGGCACTCCACAGCCGAAGTCAAAGATAGTCAAGGAGGACATGCTTACTGCGACCGATAGTTTAAACCGAGTTAAGAGCCCTCACAATTCTCGTCAGACAAGAGGAGAATTCCCATGCCCGGAGTGATCTCGTTGCGTTCCGAATACCAGTGAGAATTTACATCTTGACTGGTGCTGACTGTATGCAGTGCAGGAGTCAAAATACTTGCATATGGATTGCCGGCTCTATACAGCACGAATGACGTCTCTAAAACCTTAAGTGAAGCCAGATACACAGCTTCCGGTAGTCCACTGGCAGCACATGCTTGAATAATTCCAGTCAAAGGTGTGGCACTGTGCTGAGAGTAACCAGTGTCGAAGCCATGTGGGCTGGTCTCCTGGCCTGATAGGCTTGTACACAAGCTGAAGAAAGATTGGACAAGACAGGGTCGAGCGAAGCTTGTCTAACTCCTATGAATCTCGGTCGCAGGGTGCTTCAAGTTGCTTTTAACGTTGGGTACGTATGGGTGCTCAGGAGTTTCACTCTTTTCCACCTATTTATCGGACTCCTATTTTTTTAACAAGTCAGAAGGGATGTATTCGGTTAAGACTGCCTACCAGGTTGCAGGGAAATACCAGGTTGGGGGGAAAAGCCCAACTCAAAAAAGCAAACCTTTATAAGTGTTTGTAGACACTTGTTTCTCAGGTTTGACGTGTCAAGGGAGGGTACTTTTACAGGCCGGTTTTTGTATTGATATCAGTCGAAAGGGGTATATCTCATTTCCTTGGAAATTTTTTTTCAGGTTTTAGGCAGTGGAAGAGTACGACTTCTACTAGTACTCCTGCACTGCATAAAGTCAGCCCCAGTTAAGATGTAAGTTCTTACTGATATTCGGAACGCAAAGAGATCACTCCGGGCATGGGAATTCTCCTCTTGTCCAACAAGAATTGTGATGGCTCTTAACTCGGTTTAAAATATTGGTCGCAGTAAGTACTTCCTCTGGACCACTGGTGCCAATTATCTTCCCAGAGGCTTGTGAAAAAAAGAAAGGAAAAATTGTTCATCTCTGGTTCGGAAAAAATGGTTGTGGATGGCCAAAAGCTTGATGAATAGTGAGGACAAACACTACGAGGGGCTTGTGTGGAGCTCGGACAAAAATTTTGATGAAGCCGAGGTCAACCTCGAAATTCAGACATAGATGACTCAGAGGTCTCTCAAGAAAGTTCGGACAAAAATCTCTGAATATATTTTCTTCCTAATAAACCTCTGAGGGGATAAACACGGGTCCTGGAAGAATCTTACGAGAGTCGAGGTTTCAGAGACAACTTGCCGTTTAAAGCTATGCCGCTTATTAAAGACCCGGCAGAGTCGCCGGTGATTCAATCTTCCGACTGCCGTGTCCGCCGTGCCAGCTTGTGATTACTTTCCGAGCGTAGGCTAACCTCGCTTTGTTTTCTTTTCCCTCCAAAGTCCATAAGAAAAAATTTCTTCTTGAACACCCATAGTAAAGATAATAATCTTAGACTTCAAGCGATGAAGAGTATTACTACAATAGGTACCATAAAATGGTGATTTTTCTAGTGAGATTTGATCGTATTTATACAGGAGACATCTCTGTTCCGGACCGTGATATTGATACACTGAAGCTATCTACAGGAATATCAGTGCTAGGACATGCTGTAGTATCATGAATCATTGGGGCAAACTTCATAAGAGAACTAGAATTGGTCGATAGGTTAATTTGCTCGATTGCGTCCTGCTGAGAAGGATGCTCTCGAAATTTTCCCAATCGTACGTTTCGAAAAACGTGGCATGCAATTGAGCTGACGACGACAAGCTGGACAGAGAGCAAAAAACATCGATAATAGACTCCTAGGGAAGGAATTATGACAACTGATGTGACGGTTATTTGCCAGAATAAGGCGATCCTATAAATGAAAGATGCGTCATTTTAGCACTCCGAGTCGGAACACTAATCAAAGATCAAAAAGTGATGTGTACTGACAGATAAAACAGTTGCCCATCTTGAAGTAAACATCTCCACAGTGGAGGCAATCCAGACGCCGAATTCATGAAGAATTCGACTACACTGCGGTTTGGGTCGGCAAGACGGACCATATTGTACATTTGGTAAGAAATGGCGACAAAGACAACAGTATCGTGAATCATGGCCGCTATTCCAATAGTTATTCCAGCAACGATATTGTTTTCCTCGAAAAGACAGTTACTGACTTCCTTATCGGGGTTTTGAGTGGAATCCAATATGAAAAAGCCGAGTATACAACTTCCGGAGGTTACGATCCAAAGTAGGAGAAAAATTGCTCTGGCTTTATAGTAGCCCGAATAAATCGCCCTAACACGTAAAGCAAACAGCGCGGTCGTGCTGCTGACACTGAGAAAAAAGAACAGCTCTAAGAAAACTGCTGCCAGGTGACAATCAATGTGTATTTTCGCAGGTCCTATGAAGAGACCTGTAATTAGTAAGCCGCACGTAGAAAATCTGTACACTTGTAAGTAAAGTAAAATCACTGGTTTCCATATGAATAATGACATACCTGGAAACAAAGTAAACAATAATTGGTGTGCTCAGTGGATATCTGGTCAACATGCGATAGTCATCCCCCAGGTGAGACAGGATGTCCCATACTAAAATCTAAAGCATCTGATTATTTCTAGACTCTCACCATCAAAAAAGCTCTACGCACCCCGGCAGAGAAAAACAGTACATATATGGTTATTTGGATCTCTTGAACTGTTTGTTGATCAAGATCCACGGAGTCTTGTGAGATTGAAAATGTCCCCGTATCAGACATAGAGTGAGTGGGATGAAGGGGGTGGGGGAGATAGAAACGGGAAGAAGGGCCAGCACATTATAAAGAGAAGCCAGCCCTTTGACAGCATACGACGGGAGACGTAAATGTTTCCAGTGGAAAAGCACACGAAACAATCTAACTGTCTATGGTAGCGTGAAGAACACCGCTATACGTTATCAGTCTCAAAATACATACATATCAGTCAATTCAAAGTAAACTAAAACACTAAAAAGTTGAGTGCTCGCACATTTCCCTTGCGAATTGCGGCGATTCTGATACAAGCCTTGTTATATCTGACCCTGGAAAGGGATAGGATAGAAAGGGGCCTTCATAATCTAGTCAGCTAAGCAACGTCAATCTATATGCCCCTATCCAGTGACCAAGTGTCACCGAAGACTTCTAGATTTAGGTCCCCCAGAAAGAACCTGATGCCGCTGGCAGGGTCAGGTCGTGATTCCTTCAAAGCTCTAATTATCTCAAAGAAAATAAGGGCTAATAAATCAGTGTCAACCATGACTGAAACCGAATCAAGTATGTTCCAATCCGATTGACTCAATCTAATAACTTTCTGGGAGGTATGTAAAGCCGTACATATTTAAGTTCATTCACAGCGACCCAAAACAGCAGTCGCTAGAGTCGGATGTATGTATGTATAACTCCACGCGAGTAGTCATTGATCCGGCCGGTCAAAGGAAATCTTATAGGAGGAAGAAGTAGGAGTCGTCATCGTTCTATTATTACATATTTCAAGATTTCATTCATAGTCTTCGAATACAGGATGAATCGTCAAAAGAACCGTACATTGATAAATAAGGTTATGAGGCGAGTTGTGCAACCATGTACAGGTAAGTGCCATGGGAAGTGGATATCTTCCGGTCCAAAGAGGAATACATCGGCGACCGGGGACTCCCTTGTAAACTCCGGCCGCGCAATGATTGGAGCATATAGAATGAGTAGGTTTATGTATGATCTTGTAAAAGCCTCAGCCACGGTAAGTTTGTATTCATAATTTTTATGAAAGGTTTTTGTGTTAGTCTGAGTCACGAATGTTGAGTCGGAGCACCTGGGCTACCTGGGGGGTTCAAAGCAGTTATAGTCGCCGCTAATAATTTAATATCTACATACTAGAAACGTCGATACACAGTTCGGTGTCCCTCTATCAAAAGAATTTCCATGGAATCCTCTGGATAGGTCACTAAAAATAGATATAGAATTTTCTCTTGAACCAGAGGTAAATAGACCGCATCTGCAACGCGAAATATCAGCATTAGACCACGCCTGCAACCCGGATTTTCGGTCATTTTTATTTAGCGAGAAACAAGAAGAAATTACTTAGGGACCGCCGAAAAATCTTCAAGTGGATACATTCCATGCAAGGATCTCACTGCTTTTTCTATTAGCTCCTCTATAATATCTGTAGCTCCATTACTCCTTGACGTTATGGAGCTTAGAAATATTAGTGTTTTAGATATGGTCTATTGCTCCGAAATCTTCAAACGGGGCGTCAATGAGACTTATCATACCCCTAAGCACCCTCAACCACTACCTCAATATTTCACTAAGCCTACTATATCTATTTCTAACCCCTGTTCCTTTTTTTATCGCGGAATGCTCAAATTTCGCGTTGCAGATGCAGGATTAATAGACAGCGTTTTGCAACGGGAATTTTAGAGGACTTTCTTGAGCTTTGTTTTCATGGTGAGGCCTCCCGTTGCAGATGCGCCCTAACGGGGCTAAAAAAAGTTGGAAAAGAAATGTGGCGATAACGTGATAAATGTGTAGGCATGAGGAATTATCATCCAAACTTATTTTTCTCGGTTATTGTGACTAGGTGTGGCTAACGAAAACGAGGCTAAGTCAAAAAAGTTCGTTCTACCCCATTACAATCACGCTCAGGCTCTAATGTATACTACAAAACATGGTACTCATAACAGTCGACTATGAATATTTGAACTAGGTATTTTCAACAAAAGTAACTCGTTACCTATTCACAACGTGATAACAAGTATGGAATGAAACTTGAATCTAGATAAATTATAGATCTTCAACATGTACCCATTCATTGACGATAGGGTTTGGATTATGGTTGCGGTCCGATGGCTGATCCAGATGAGTGCGACTGAATTTCAGAAAGTGCAAGTGATGTTGAGTTGGAGATATTGGGAGCAAAGCTCATCGCGGACTGAGTCTGGTTGACCGAAGAAAATGCTTCTTCTCGGAATTTTCCCAACCGTACGTTTCGAAAGACGTGGCATGCCAAGGAGTTTATGATCGTAATATGCACAGGGAGCAGGAAAGTGCGATAATACAGATTGAGTGAGGAAGTAACCATGAGTATTGTCTCAATTAACTCCCAGAATAATGACAATCTGATGTTCTGTGAAAAGCCTGAAGTGAACCATAGTGAATCCGGGACTTACAGATAATAAAGTTGCCCATCTTGAAGTATGCATTTCCATAGGGGACATTTCTCTGTGGGTACAGGAATGAAGAGATTCATGGTTTTGTGGTTGTCGCTTTCGGAGACTCGAATGAATCTATACATCTGCCATGATATAGCTGCAAACACGGCAGTATTATGAACCATTGCTGTTATCACTCCTGCTGTCCCCGTGGTATTAAGATGTTTTGCTATGGGAATACACCTGATCTCTGCTTCGTCTGGGCTAGGTATGAAGTCCCATATGACAAAGACCGTGAAAGAAGCACCAACGACAGCAAGCCACAAAATCAGAAGTACGACTCTGACCATCCGATGGCCGACATAGATTGCTCTTACTCGCAAATATAAGAGTGCATGAGTGCTGCTGACGACAAGGGAGAAAAAAATTGCTTGAAAAATAGCTGCAACATGGCAGTTGATAGTAAGTTTTCCTGGACCTAGTCGAAAAAATCCAATGACCAATGTTCCAAGGCAAGAGAATCTGGAAATGACATCAGAGGTGATTGTTGGTTTTGATTAGAAGATATGTGTACCTAGAGATGAGGTAGATGATAATAGGTGCCTTGAAAGGGCGTTTGGCCAACATTTGATAGTCATCAGCAAGGTGAGAGAGTATATCCCATATCAGTATCTATAGGTTTGAGTGCTATTGAACAACTTTACGCAAAAAAAAAAAAAAAGAAAAATCATATACACACCCCAGCAGATAGAAAAAGAACGTGATTTGTGATTTGTATTTCTTGACTTGCTTCAGATGGCAGTGCGATATCGGAGGTTAAAGCAAGGTTTGTATTATTGACCATGCCAATAAACATCCTGTGAACAGTAGAAGGGTATTTCAAGAGGAAAGAGGATTTTGGGAAGACATAACAGTTGCTGGTGATGATTTTATATTTAATCAGATCATCATGTGTGTCGAAAGCTGTATACTTAACAGTGTTAGCTGATGTGGAAAGTCATAAATGTTCAAGTACTAGTGCGTTCCAGCTGTTCGATCAAAAGAGATATGAGATAAGATAATTGATACACAAAGAAGGGTGTCAGAAGAAATGAGGGAGGTCGACCCACATGTAGATTTACAAGACTGACTACCACTGGGTGATACAGTTGTACATTGATCCATGTAATAATCCGTTTTATTATTTGTCAATGAACGGGTTGAATGTAACAAAATAAACGGTAGAACCAATCATTAAGTCTCGCAAGTGAGAACACACCGTACTAACACCGATTGGTACGGATCTGTATGACGAGTATCCTTAGATCTCTGTATGGCGACCGCTATTCGGATCTGTATGGTGATATAGTCGACATAGGCTGACTCGGAATATCAGCACAGTAGCAGGTGTTCAGTCCATGTGCAAATAACGAGTTGTATGTACAGCCTGTTAAATGTCAGCCACCACATTTATTCAATCCGTTGGTGACTCGGACTTATGCAACAATGGACGTCAGCTGACGCATTGGCTGACATTCGGTCTGCGTGCGACAAAACCTTGAATACTTATACAAACTAAACATCGGCCGCTGTGTTGGCTTGAGCCTGGTCACTGGTGTTCACCCTGTGAATGTTAACTAGTGAAGTTGAAAGCAGCGAAACTATACTGGTACAATTACGAGACCGGAGTTAACGAAGGACTCGTCCTTACTAAACTTGAGCGCTTGAGCTCGCAGGTGGCCGTGTCGAAATCGCGTGCCATCCCCATTTGGATCTCAAAAACGGAAGATTCTGCTCCTCCTCTATTCAAAACAGTCGAAAATCCGGCCTCGTATCTGTCACGCACAGCGACGCCAACTTCAACTTCGTACTTATCCTTTTCCTGAGTTATACAGACAGAATTGGAACCAATGCAGTGGCCGGTGGTATACTCGGACTTTTACCACCTTCTCTTCACATCTTCGTGCATTACGAAGCTGACTTAAGGGGGACTCGCCCTTAACTGCTCGAAATAAAGACCGTGACTTCGTTGGCTGGTTGGCAGTTGCGGATATCATGCCGGCATTTTCCACTATTGCCGTAATTGTCGGAATTGACCCGCTTACGGCCTCGTACTTGCTACGGCGCGATGGCCCACTCCTTTATAATTCTATGTTGGGCACAGAAACTTCAGCTCATTCATGGGTAGCATTTGGTCCCGGGAAGGATGGTATATCTAGTTGCACATCAAGGTGCCGAAAGCTAGCCTGCACAGTTCTTGCAATAGACTCCTTCCCTAGACCGGATCCCAAGGCTGGCCGTCATTAGGATCTATACATACACAGCATTGATTTCAGTCTTCTTTACACTTTCTCCGAGTTCGACTCTGTTTTTCTCACCAAGATCTCAACATTTTAGGGCGAAAAAATCTTATGTTCTGCACGGATGTGACCTTGAAGATGACAGGGGAATATTGCCATAACAGGACAAGCTACTAGCTGGAGCCGCTTATAAATCTGTTCAGGGGACTGGTATCAGGTAGAAGCAGGGAGACGGTGGACCCACCTCTCCGATCAGTCTTGTATGGACATATAGTTTTTAGTAAGTTCATGAAGTGGAAAGGAATCCCGATGGGTAAACAAATTTCGTCAATGCGCAACTTTTATGTAAAGCTCCGCTATTTGTTGTGCCATATCTGCTTGCCAAACATTGCGTAATGCTGGTGACGAGTCCAACAGCTTGAACGCACGGCCACAACCTTTGATATGTTTTCTTATTGAACTATTTCGAATTCATCTCCCTCTACAGTTGGAATAGACCCTAGGACTAGTCTTTGGATTCTACCAGCCGTGAACAGGTCCATATACATTACAGCTACTCGCAAAATTCTAGAGACAAAATGGGTTCGATACACTTAACAGTCTGTATTTACCATTGTGAGGGCAGACTAACTATTTTTGGAATCACCGCCTTTCTTAAACTGCCCAACACCACTGACTGGGACTTCCAGCTCCACAATATCAGCAGGCATTTAGGCTACAAATGTTTCTTGAAATGGCTTAGCTTACACGAGGCACGCTCACAAAGGTAAACACAGATCGCTAAGTGTTTCGAGGCCATTTTGTCTCTAGAATTTTGCGAGCAGCTGTAGAGTTCGTGAAGTTCAATTACCTTGCTCACAAGGTCTCTGCTGTGTCAAAAGTCAGGTGACGGTTTTCTGAGCATACAAGTACAAAGTTTTTGTTGCCTTCCAAAACAAACATGACCAACTGCTGAGTCAAGGTCAACCGTTTTTAGTAACCCGGCCATAACTGCGGTTTGGTGCTGTTTCCTTCCTCCTTTTCACCCTCGTTCATCGCTCTCACTTTTATGGTTCAATCCAAGGTCTCGCTCGCGACGTATATTTCTGTACCATAGAAACTATTGTACGAACTTTATACACATTGATGTTCCTTCCAGGTGATCTGGAACCGATGAAAAGTTGATACTCAATTTAATCAAGTGTTCAGAAATCGTTCTGCTTGTATTACGGTAGAACCATGAGCAAGGTCTCTGCTGACGAAGTTGGCCTTTTCCCTAGTTATAATAAACAGCAGAATTCAAAGTGTTGTGAGCTAATTAGATACGTGGCCGCGAAAAATCGTGCGGCTTCCATATTTAGCTCTGGGCTAGTTTCTGGCTCACTTCTTGCTTGTGCATGGGTCAATCCACACGAGAAGGCCCCTGTGCCATTTCTTAACCACGGAAAGGTTGCTTTGAAGGAAAAGATTATGACCCGGCAGTTCGGCACTCCGCCTTTTCCAATAAGGAAGCCGCCGCATGATTTTTCGCGGTACGAAGGACAAAAACTTTCGGCAACTCGGCAATATGTGTTCCGATTTCTTGTGTCCGTGGAGTTGGTAACATACGATTCAGTTCGGGATCAAAGAGTTCGTGCATTGCTCTACCCATAGCTACTATGTATATAAAGTCAATCGGTAACTGAAGTAAATGAAGTGTCAAAGTCCGAAACACAAACAATAGGTAAAATAGGGGAATAGCATCAACAGCTACTGTAATTCTTGAGGGATTACAGGCTTTTGCATGCAGTGTACCCATTCATTGATGATGGGTTTAGAATCATGGTTGTGGTCTGATGACTGGTTTCAATGGGTGCAACTTAATTCCAGAAAGTGCAAGTGATATTGAGTTGGAGATGTTGAGAGCAAAGCTCATCGTGGAGTCTGGTTGACCAAAGAGAATGTTTGTTCTTGGAATTTTCCCAGCCGTACGTTTCGAAAGACGTGGCACGCCAAGGAGTTTATGATCGTAATATGCACAGGGAACAGGAAAGTGCGATAATACGGATTGAGTGAGGGAGCAACCATGAGTATTGTCTCAAGTAACTCCCAGAATAATGACAAGCTAATTGTTTTTGTGAAATGCCTGAAGTGAACAATAGTGAATCCAGGACTTACAGATAGTAAATTTGCCCATCTTGAAGTATGCACTTCCATAGGGTAGATTTCTCTGTGGGTACAGGAATGAAGAGATTCATGGTTTTGTGGTCGTCACCCTCAGAGCCTCGAATAATATACATCCGCCATGATATAGCTGCAAACACGGCAGTATTATGAACCAATGCTGTCATCACTCCTGCTGTCCCCACGGTATTAAGATGTTTTGCTATGGGGATACACTTAATCTCTGTTTCGTCTGGACTAGGTATGAAGTCCCATATGACGAATACCGTGAAAGAAGCACAAACAACAGCAAGCCACAAGATCAGAAGTATGTTTCTGACTAACCGATGGCCAACACAGATTGCTCTTGCTCGCAAGTACAAGAGTGCATGAGTGCTGCTGACAACCAGCGACCAAAAAATCCCTTGAAAAATAGCTGCAACAACGCAGCTAACAGCGAGTTTCCCTGGACCAAAAAATCCAATGACCAATGTTCCAAGGCAAGAGAATCTGAAAATGACATTAGGAATACCTAGTAATGGTCTTGATCAGAAGACATGTGTACCTAGAGATGAGGTAGATGATAATAGGTGCTTTGAAAGGGCGTTTGACCAACATCTGATAGTCATCAGCAAGGTGAGAGAGTATATCCCATATCAATATCTATAGGATTGAGTGCTATTGAACAACTTTATGCAAAAAAAGAAAAAGAAAAACTATACACACACCCCAGCAGATAGAAAAAGAATGTGATTCGTGATTTGTATTTCTTGACTTGCTTCAGATGGCAGTATGATATTGGAGGTTAAAGCAAGGTTTGTATTATTGACCATGCCAATAAATATCCTGTGAACAGTAGAAGGGTATTTCAAGAGGAAAGAGGATTTTAGGAAGACGTAACAGCTGCTGGTGATGATTTTATATTTAATTTTTCTCAGGGAATCAACACATTGTTATTTGGATCAGGAAGCACTCAGAACTTCAGAGTATCTATTTATTCACATCCGAATTTGACACTCCATCTATCAGGCATCATCATTATTCATCGTTGGAGATTAATCAGAAATGAAGATAGGAGTTTATATTGGGAAGGAAAATGTTTTGAATTACAATTTATTGCAAACTCTTTGCTCATTATTCAATCACAAAGGTTTGAGGGAAAGTGCTGATATTGTTTTAATATCAGTTTCATTGACAACTATTATTTTACTTGAATGATGTACCTATAGCTACCTACAGCCACATACGGCCACACTCATTGTTATTGACAGGGGAGAACAGGGGAGAACATCAGGAGAAACCCAGGAATGTTACTACGAACTGATATCAAATGCTCCATGATGCTATAGGGCGCTTCATAGCAAGCGCTCTATAGCATTATAGAGATGAAATAGAACATTTCACTTAATTTGTATATCTGATGTATTGAAGCAAAAAGTAGCACCCGATAGCCGAATATTTTTTTTCTGATGAAGTTGACATATGTTTCCATAACACGTAGAAGCTCATAGATCTGTTCAAGTAGATTGATGTCAGATAGAAGCAAGGTACTGAGGACTCACCTCTCCGATCAGTCTTGTATAGCAATATATAGTTAAGTTCAAGTGAAAAGAGATCCCAGCTCATAGATCAATGAATTTCGTCAATCCCACACCATGTTAAAGGTTTGGACCAGTCTTCTCTTCTATGTACCTATTTACGAGGCCGACCGAAGGGAGGACTCGTCCTTACTCGTCAACCCAGCTGCGTAGGCGATCGGGGTTAGACCCATTAGGTAGTAAATGATTATCTTATCTGAGTCCCATTCTCTTACTTTGGCCTCGTACATGCCGCGCAAAGCGACGGCCCTCTTCCTTCATCAAAACCGTACTGGAATGGTGATATTTACTTTACCATCTACTCTCATTGTCCTCTCTCATATGCACGTAGCTACAAAGAAATACGAGGTGTATCATTGCAGCTTCGTGCGAACACAAAGCTAATTCGCCAACACCGGTTCAAAGTAACATCTCTTTTGCAATGCTGTGAGCTGTCCGTGACGTTAATATTACAGATGCGTCCGTGATATAGTTGATAAAAGTAAGTAGATTACATGAATGGGGGAGCTGGGGTTGACAATGCTGGATCAACGTTGAGAAGTGTCACTGGGTTGGGACTGTTTGTAGTGAAATGAATAGTGGATGTGGTGGGATTACAACGACCCATGATCATATGATTAGAAGAAAACGTTTCCTCCCGAAACCTTCCTAATCGCACATTTCGAAAAACGTGACATGCCATGGAGTTGACAATAATTAAGTGTACAGGAAGCATGAAGAAGCGGTAATATGGGCCCAGAGATGGAGTTAATGCAAGGATTGTAACAAGTACTTCCCAAAATAATGAGATCCTGAATAGATGCTATAAGATTATTCCATAACATCAATAAAACAAAGCCTGCTTACAGGTAGAAGAGTTGACCATCTTGAAGTATACATCTCCAAAGGGGAGACTTGTCATCATGTGTGGGAATGAAAAACACAACGACCTTGCGAGTATCGTGGTTTGAAGTACAAATAAACTTGTACATCTTCCATGATATAATCACAAAAACAGCGGTGTCGTGTACCATTGCCGCTATTGCAACAACGACACCGGTCTCAAAATGGTCATCTAATATTGCGATACAGCTGCTTACTCCTTTGTCGGGGCTTTCTGTGGCATCCCCCACAAAGAAGATTACGGAACAGCTACCCACTGAAGCAAGCCAAAGGACTAAGAGAAGAGCTCTTAGAAACGGATGCTCCCGGCAGATTGCTCTTGCTCGCAAGCAAAACAGCCCAAGAGTACTGGCCACAATAAGAAAGAAAAATACTCTCAAAAAAATCCCTGTAACGTGACAGTTGATGTCCATCTCGGCCGGGCCCGCGAAAAAACCTGTAAGTAGCATCCCGATGCAAGAAACCCTGAAGTTAAGTTCAGTAATGACTACTAGTAGTTATCAATCCATAAAACATACCTAGATATGAAATAGATTATAATAGGTGTTCTCAAGGGCTCCTTGGCCAACATATGGTAGTCATCCAAAAGATGAGAGAATATATCCCAGATCAATATCTAAAAAAATCGGTCAGTCCTCCCAATTCGAAGCCAAGGAATAACGCACGCCAGTTGAGATGAAAAGTACATATATTGTCACTTGTATCTCTCTAGTCAATTCTGACGAAAGACCCTCAGCGTATGAATTGGAAGACATGGTAATTTAGGGGACAAAAGATGATTCTCCCGTGAAGCATTGAAGCTTTTATAACAATCGCATTGCTTCTCTGCCTAAACGGGGTTATTTTGATCCGTTCCAAGTGTCATGAACCCATTTAGTAGGTACAAACTATCTACCAGGGGTGAACAGACTCGTTCTCAGTAAGCCCTCGGACTAAGAAGGTAAAATCAACTTCCATTCATGTTGCTCGGTAACGATGAGAAAACACCTACCTCGAACTTTGCGAGATTTGGTAGCTAGCCCTCCACACTAAAATCACTGACCGGGTGATCCAGGGGCCTGTACAACAATCAAAACATAGGATTCCGTTTGGAGCAGCTCGAACGCAATAGTTACGGCCGCGACCTTTGATATGTTTTTTTTTTGAATTGGAAATGTCGAATCTAATTCATCTCCCTCTACAGTTGGAATGGGCCCTAGGACTAGTCTTTGGATTTTACCCATGGAAAGGTCCAGATACAATGGAGCCCGTGAAGTTCAATTAAAACAGCAGAATTCAAGGTGTTGTGAGCTTAGATACGTTGCCGCGAAAAATCGTGCGGCTTCCATATGATTTAGCTTCAGGCTAGTTTCTGGCTCACTTCTTACTTGTGCATGGGTCAGCCCACACGAGAGAAGGCCCCTGCACCATCTGCTTAACAACGGAAAGGCTGTTTTGAAGGAGAATGAAGCAAAAGATTATGACCCGGCGGTTTGGCACTCTGCTTTTTCCAAATATCATGAAGGAAGGCGCACGGTACGAAGGACTGAAAATACTTTCGGCAATTCAGCAATTCGGCAATATGTTCTTGGTGTTCGTGGAGTTGGTGGCATACAATCCACTGTTGAATTTAGGTGAGTCATTCGATTCTCAAGAGATTTATAAACCAATAATTTTCTATCAGCCCCAAATCAAGATCTATTGGGCAACGACTCTTGCTAAAGGGAATCACATTTGTTGACGGCTAGAAATACGAGGCGATTTAGCCCGGTTTTGAATTCATTGATTAGGTTTCTCCTTACGCCTCTCACTATGAACCTACATGTCACCAGATGTCAAGCATTTATTGAAAATGAAATTGACCTGAACTTGCAAACAGTCTTTCCCAGACAAGACTGACTCGGATATACTCACTATTGATTCATTATAAATTCATGGTTTTGAACACTATTTATAAAAGCGGGGTTGATAAATTATTTACGAGAGCCACCGGTGTAGATTAATAATTAATAGCATCTCAAGCTCAAGAGTAGCTCTATCTCATAGGTAAAAGATCTCAATAGTAATAAATGTAAAATGCCGTGGTCCTTTGAGTCCTTTCACATGACTCAGTTTCATTTGTCAAATAATCCCTCTTATCGAATGGCTCTTCGGTCTATTGGAGTCTATTAATCCGGCAGGTCCGAGAGCTGAACGCCGTGTTCCAATATAAAAATTCGAGAGTTAGAGAAGTCACTACGATCAAGATTAGTCTTTCATACAATTAAGTAATGATTGTCCAGAAACATTGATCTACTGTAGGCTTTTCGAGTATTCAAGTAATGGTAAGTTCAATCGAAAAACAAACCGGTGACTAATTATTGAAATTTGTTGGAGCCATAGCTGGACTCCTGGACAGAGGTTTGGTATTATACTTCTCATCCTTCCTGAGAAATTCTCTGGCCTAGCCCTGGAGGTCCGGATTAAGGGCCGAAAATTTTTGCTCAGACCCAGACCTGCACGAATCGCATCAACACTGTCTCAATACGCCCATTTGATCAGCGATTAAAGTGGAAGAATTGGACCCGAAAACGTTGGCTGAGTTTTGGAAAGTCCCAGGTTATGGACATTGGGAGCGAAACGAACAGTCGAAGTAGCCTGAGTAGTAAGACCACTGCGACTTGCCGCCATTTCGTTGGAGGAGAATATCTCTTCTCGGAATCTTCCTAATCGCACATTTCGAAAAACGTGACATGCCATGGAGTTCACGATGATCGAGTGTGTAGAAAGCATGAAGAAGCGATAATATAAACCGATCGAGTCCATTAACGCAAGAGTCGTGACAAGCACTTCCCAAAATAGTGAGATTCTAGTAATTTTGAGTACATTATATACCATTCATAATAGGTAACCCACAGGTAGAAAAGTTGACCATCTTGGAGTATACATCTCAATAGAGAAGACTTAACAGTAGGTGAAAGAATGAAGAATGCGACCGCTTTATAACTGCCACTTGAATTTGGAGGACGAACAAATTTGTACATCTTCCACGATATAGCGGCAAAAACGGCAGTATCATGCATGACTGCCGTTGTGGCGAGGGGGATACCAGCATTGAAATGATCTATATTCATAGTGCAACTGGATAGTTCTTTGTCTGGGTTGGGCATGGCATTTACGATAAAAAATGCCACGGAACAACTACCCATGGTAGCAAGCCACAGAATGAGAAGCACTGACCTGATCAGTGGATGATCCAGACAGATCGCTCTTGCTCGCAGATTGAACAGCCCAATGCTACTACCTACAACAAGGAAAAAGAATGTTTCCAAAAAGACGACTGCAATGTGACAGTTGATGTCAATTCCAGCTGGGCCTATGAATAATCCTGTAACCAACATCCCAATGCAAGAAAATCTGAACGTGAAGTCAGTCATGACTGGTGGTCTTTGGTCTAGAAGACATGCCTGGACACAAAATAAACGACTATAGGTATCCTAAAGGGGCCCTTAGACACCATACGGTAGTCGTCCGCCAGATGCCATAGTATGTCCCAAATCAATATCTATCGAGTTTGTCAGTCATTCCTCGATTTCGAGACATGGTAGCACATACCCCGAGCGATAGGAAAAGGACATATATCGTCACTTGTATTTCTCTGACAGGCAAGGCTCCGTCAATGTCTGTACCGGTATACATGACGTCAGAAGTGCCCCAAGTGAAAAATGTTGGTTCTCGCGGAAACCAGTGACAGGTTATAGTTAGGCCTGAGGCTTTTATAGTTGTTTTTTAGTACGACCGGTAAAAGAATTGCCGTTCTGTCTGGCATATCCATGTATAATACTCAAAATACCTAAAGTTGACGACCAGCACTCATCAAGGCCCCCGAATTTCTATGCAGAAGTGGGTATGGTCATGCATCATGAGTCTTCGGTCAACAGAGCATACAAAACATTGATAGGCAGAACGCAATTGAAAACGCAAAAACTTCAAGACATTCTGGGGCTCCAACGTGATGTTGTCATACATTGGAAGAGGATAAAGAATGTTGGAAAGAATCATTAATTTGATTGCATGCCAGTGAACCCGATGGATTATTGTGAATAACGAAAGAAATGAATCAATCAGGGTCTTGAGGAAGGCGGAATCGTCAACATAGCAAATCGTGCTCCCCGATGACGTGCCGATGCACGTCATATGGTTCTAATTTCACTGTCAAACCTGTCGGGATGATAGAGAACCTGCTGCATAGACTTTCCCCTGGCAAGAACTAGCCATTTCTTGGATAGATTTTGCTTTGACCAATGTCTCAACGAGTCCTGAGTTCGATACGTCGATCAATTTTATGCTACCATGCTATCACGGCCGCGGTCAAAATGACAACGTACCTATCATGACTGCAGGTGGCAAGGAGCAGAAGATGTGATCAACCAATCGGCGAACGAGGGAGACCCTTCTTGAGGTTCATGCAGCGCGGGAGCTCAAGCGCTCAAGTATGTAAGAGCCTGTTCGGATGCATCCTACACAGGATGCGCGTGAGTGCACAGCCACTGCCTCGTGCCCTATTTCACCGAGACCGGGCCATGGTAAGGGATAATCCTGATAATTGAGGGCCTAATGAGACATGGAGGTGTAAATGAGAATAGCTCAAGAATCACAGTGATTTGAGATCACATTAGACCACATTTGCAAAGAGAATTCTGAAAGCTCCAACAACACAAAACCCATTCAGTAAAGTCTAAAAAATGGGTAGAATTCTCTTTGCAAACGCAGTCTACTTATTCAGAATTCTACTTGTGCAGAAAAACCCCCAGACATGCTTATGAATGCAAATTTTTGATAATCTGGGTTGTTTCCCATGTATATTACTTTATTTTAAGAAGATCATTTACAATAAGTATGCTTCATGTATAAATTGAGTGCTCAGATTAGTGCAGGAGGCTTTTGTGCTTATGGTAATCTTCAATAGAATCCAATGTATTTATACAATTAATGATTGTCCAGAAATAGTGATCTACTGTAGGTTTTTCGAGTGTTCAAGATAGTAATTTCAATCAACTTAAAACTAACAGGTACATAATTAGAAAATGGTTGGGGCTGTAGCTGGACTCCCGAACAAAAATTCGATAATATATTTCCTTTCCCAAAAATCTCGGGCCCAAGCCCTGGAAGTCTGGATTAACTTGGGCCAAGAAATTTTGCTCAGACCCAGACCTACACGAACTGCGGCAACACTGTCTCAATGTCCATTTGAACACCGTCGCAATCAGATTAAAGTGGAATTATTGGGCCCGACAACGTTGGCTGCGCACCGGAACCTGCTACTGGGTGAAGGATATTCGGAGCAAAATGAACAGTTGATGCAGTAAGACCACCGCGACTTCCCACCATGGCGTTGGAGGAGAATATCACTTCTCTAAATCTTCCTAATCGCACATTCCGGAAAACATGGCACGCCATGGAGTTCACGATGATCAAGTGTACCGAAAGCATGAAGAAGCGATAATATGGACCGATCGAGCTCATCAAAGCAAGGATCGTGACAAGAACTTCCCAAAATAGTGAAATCCTAGTGATTTGAGTATATGTGTTGTAAATTATCCCTAAAATTGGTGACTCACAGGTAGAAAATTTGACCATCTTGAAGTATACACTTCCATAGCGAAGAACTTGCAGTGGGTGAAAGAATGAAGAACGTAACCGCTTTATGATTGCCACTTCTTGAAGGATGAATAAATTTGTACATCTTCCACGATATAGCCACAAAAACAGCAGTATCGTGCACCATTGCCGTCAGGGCGACAGCTGCGCCAGTACTAAAATGGTTGAAAACTATAGTACAACTGGATAGTCCTTTGTCTGGACTTGGTGCGGCATTTACAACAAAAAATGCCACAGAAGAACTACCCACAGTAGCAAGCCACAAAGTGAGAAGAAGCGACCTCACCAATGGATGATCCAGACAGATTGCTCTCGCTCGCAAATAGAGCAGTCCGAGGGTACTACCTACAACAAGAACAAAGAAGGTCTCCAGAAAGACCGCTGCAATGTGACAGTTGATGTCAATTCCAGCTGGGCCTATGAATAAACCCGTAACCAACATCCCAACGCAAGAAAATCTGAGCGTAAAATCAGTCATAGCTGAGGTCTTGGGTCTAAAAGACATGCCTGGATACAAAATAAACGACTATAGGTGCCTTAAAGGGGCCCTTAGACACCATACGGTAGTCATCCACCAGATGCCATAGTATGTCCCAAATCAATATCTATTGAATTTGTCAGTGCTCCTCGATTTCGAGATACGATCACACATACTTACCCCAAGCGATACGAAAAGGACATATATTGTCACTTGTATTTGTCTGACGGTAGCCTCGGGCAGCAAGGCTTCGTTAATCTCTGTACTGGTATACATGACGTCTGAGGTGCCCCAAGTAGGAAATGTGGTTCTGACAGAAGCTATTGACAAGTTATAAGGCTTTTATAGTTATTTTTGTAGTACGACCGGTAGAGAATCTGGGTCCGTTCTGTCTAGCATGTGTGATTGAATTAAACTCAAAGTAAACTGAAGTTGACGACAAGCTCTCACGAATTTACATGCAGAAGCGGGTCTTAGGATGGAGACGTAACTGGCCTTGAGAATCATATGCATCATGAGTATTCGGTACCCAACATTCGACCTCGCTGGAGACCGATGGATGCGGTGGAGCACTGAGTAACGAAAGAACAGGATTCAATCAGGGTTTTATATGTAGGAACGAGGGAAACACAGCAAATCGTGCTCCCCGATGCCGATCCACGTCATTACGGTTCTAATTTCACTGTCACAAACAGACAGACATACTTATCGGGATGATAGAAAACCTGATATGCAGTATAGGTTCCTCTGACAAATGATATGATTAGAAAACTTACCATTTTTGGATATAAAATCAGTAGTTTTTGTTTTGACCAATGCCTTTAAAAAGTCCTAAACTTCGATCCCCGATCAATTTTACGCTACCATGCCATCGCACGATAAAATGACAAGTTACCTACGTCGATTGCAGATGACAAGGAGTAGAAGATGGGATCAATTAATCGGCGAACGAGGGAGACTCTGGGCTTCTTTGTGGATTGAGGTTTCTATGTAGATTGAGGTTCATGCAGCGCAGAAGTCCAAGTAAGTTGAGTCATAGTTTTGTGAATGTTTCCAAGGTCGGTCCGCTTTCACAGGATCTAGTAAAAGATAGTCACCGATGCCTAGTTCGCATGAAGTTGGAGTGCACTAAGTGCAGCTACTATGATGAAAACAGAATAGGTAGACTGCAGCAGGATAAATAATCGGGTAGGTGCTTGAGTAAAAACGGGTGGACACTTTGAATAAAAATGGGTCGATTTTTGGGCAAACCGACCAGCATATATATATTACCTTGTTTTAATAGAATCATTAGATATTATTACAATAGATATAGATATATTTTAATGAGTGTTCAGAAATAGTGATCTACTATAGATTTCTCGAGTGTTCAAGTAATCGTAATTTCAATCAACTTAAAACTAACAGGTAACTAATTATTAGCTGGACTCCTGGACAGAAATTTGATAATATATTTCCTTTCCCAGAAATTCTCTGGCCCTTGGAAGTCTATTAACTTGAGCTGAGAAATTTTTCTCAGACCCAGACCTACACGAACTCCGGCAACACTGTCTCTATGTGTCCATTTTGATAACTGTTACAATCAGAGTAAATTGGACCCGACAACGTTGGCTGCGCACCGGAACCTGCTACTGGGTGAAGGACGTTCGGAGCGAAATGAACAGTCGATGCAGGAAGACCACTGCGACTTGCCACTATGTTATTGGAGGAAAATATCTCTTCTCTAAATCTTCCTAATCGCACATTTCGGAAAACGTGACACGCCATGGAGTTCACAATGATCAAGTGTACCGAAAGCATGAAGAAGCGATAATATGGACCGATCGAGCTCATCAAAGTGAGGATCATGAGAAGAACTTCCCAAAATAGTGAAATTCTAGTGATTTGAGTATATTGAAATTATCCATGAAATTGACTCACAGGTAGAAAATTTGGCCGTCTTGAAGTATACACTTCCATAGCGAAGAACTCGCAGTGGGTGAAGGAATGAATAACGTAACCGCTTTATGATTGCCACTTCTTGAAGGATGAACAAAATTGTACATCTTCCACGATATAGCCACAAAAACAGCAGTATCGTACACCATTGCCGTCAAGGGGAGAGCAATGCCGGCATTAAAATGGTCTAAAATTATAACGCAACTGGATAGCCATTTATCTGCACTTGGTGCGGCATTTAAAATGAAAAATGCCACGGAAGAACTACCCACAGTAGCAAGCCACAGAGTGAGAACAAGCAACCTGATCAATGGATGGTCCAGACAGATTGCTCTCGCTCGCAAATAGAGCAACCCAAAGGTGCTAACTACAACAAGAAAAAAAAAGGTTTCCAGAAAGATCGCTGCAATGTGACAGTTGATGTCAATTCCCGCTGGGCCCATGAATAAACCGGTAACCAACATCCCAACGCAAGAAAATCTGAGCGTGAAATCAGTCATAGCTTGTGGTCTTGGGTCTAAAAGACATGCCTGGATACAAAATAAACGACTATAGGTGCCTTAAAGGGGCCCTTAGACACCATACGGTAGTCATCCACCAGATGCCATAGTATGTCCCAAATCAATATCTATTGAATTTGTCAGTCCTCCTCGATACCGAGACACAATCACACATACCCCAAGCGACAGGAAAAGAACGTATATTGTCACTTCTCTTTCTCTGATGGTAAACTCGGGCAGCAAGTCTCCGTCAATCTCTGTACTGGTATACATGATGCCTGAAGTGTCCCAAGTGAGAGATGTGGTTCTCACAGAAATTATTGATAAGCTATGAGGCTTCTATAGTTACATTTATAGTACAACCGGTAAAAAACTGAGTCCGTTCTGTCTAGCATGTATGATTGAATCAAACTCAAAGTATACACTGAAGTTTGTCGGAACTTTGAGTTTTCCGTAATAATGAAACAAGTATTAATTGTCATACTAGAGGTGAAACACACTGGAAGTTGATTGGACTGGAGGAAAGGTGTCTCAAGGCAACACTGTCTACTGAGTAACGATAATGCCATCATTACGAGGCCGACTGAAAGGAGGAATCGTCTTTACACGCAACTTTTTGCCTCGGTCGGTCACCGATGTGGTCTTGTTTGTCAAGACCTTTATTATCAATCAGGCATCGGAAACTCCGGCTTATTTCACCCGACTTTACCTGTAGTCACTACAGGACACAATAGTGACGAAGTCGGATTAAAAGCCTCTTCCTCAGCTCAGTAACAGTTGATGAGCCATTCCAGGCCTCGTACTTGCCACGCTTGCGGTGGCCCATTTCACTTCATCTCTACTCAATGTCAACACCTTGCAAGAAATCATGTTCCCAGAGCCTCGTATGTAAGCCTGAGCGTTGGTGAACTCGCATCATTTTCTTACTAAGTTCTGGTAATGGAGCCTTTACAAAAAATGGCATGGCAAATCGGAGAAATTCAAAGTCTGTTGCTAATCACCTCTGTACCGATCCGAAAGGAAGTTCAGTCACAAATCACAGCCCCTCTGAACTGGCTGTTTTCAATACATGTCACCTGTCACATCGACCTCTGAACTTTGTGACAGGAAGCTGAAAATTTCGGGCCCTTCGGGCCAAGCTATCCCTGAACTTGTCACTGAACCTAAATTAAATCATGTCACAGACCAATTCTTGTCCGAACTTGCTGAACAAAGGTGGATGTCTGTCACATATCACAATGGGTGAACTTTCCTTTGGATCATTACAGTACTTATTATTAGATGCTGGACAGATTATGATGTGGTATAATAGCTGCCCTGCGATACTCAGATGGCACTAACCATTCCAACTTGGATTTTTAGTAAGTCTCAAAAATTTATGAGACCTATTTTCACACAAGAAACAGCCAGAATGGCCAGTTTCAAAAACTGATCTTTCTGTCAATCGACCACTTATAAAGCTGGTTTCTATCACGGTCGTTACAATATGATCCATTATTATGTAACCAGAAAAGTTCCGACATTTTTAACGACAAGCTGAATTTACATGCAGAAGCACGTCTGAGCGATGGAGACGTAACTGGCCTTGAGAATCATGGATTTACAGGAACGGGAGGAAAAGGCATCGGAATCGTCAACACAGTGAATCGTGCTTCCTGTTACCGATGCACGTCGACGTCATCATGATACGGTCGTGATTTCACAGACATACTTTTCGTGAAGATAGAAGACCTGATAGCATAGACGTTCCTCTGGCAAATGATATGATTCGAACTACGTAGCTATTTTGGATATAAAATCAGTAGTTTGCTTTGACTAATGCCTCAACAAGGCCTAAGTTCGATACCCCGATCAATTTTATGCTATCATGCCATCACCTACCCGAATGCAGATGGTAAGGAGTAGAAGATTTGATCGATCAATCGGCGAACGAGGGAGATATTGAGGCTCATGCAGCGGGAGCTCAAGTAAGTTGAGTCGTAGTTTCGTGAATGTTTCCAATGTCCGTCTTCACAGGACAAGTACATTAGAAGACAGTTTGAGTTGGAGTGCACAAGTTGTTAAACGCAGCTATTATGATGAAAACAGAATTGGTAGATTGCAGCGGGAAGAATGATCGGGTAGGTGCTTGAATGAAAACGGGTGGACCCTTTGAATAAAAATGGATCGATTTTTTGTGCAAACCGACCAGCATATATATGTTACCTTATTTATGTAAATAAATCATTGAATATCATTACAATACTTGAATATACTTTAGAAAGGAAGAAGGCCATCGCTTTGCGTGGCAGGTGCAAGGCCAAATCTTGAAGTCTCGATGCATATGGAGAGGTGTGCTGAAACGACGTAAAAGCAACTTGCCGGCATGTAAAAATGAACTGATCTGAAAATAGTTGATATTCCTAATGGGTTATTACACAACCAACTAAGCAGGTAGGGTTGAGTAAGGATGAGTCCTTCTTCACAAATGATTGTTCAGAAATAGTGATCTACTGTAGGTTTTTCGAGTAAAATTGAAGTAATAGTAAGTTCAATCAACTAAAAGGTACATAATTATTGAAAATGGTTGGAGCTTTGGCTGGACTTTTGGACAGAAATTTGATAATGTATTTCCCATCCTTTCCCAGAGATTCTTTGGCTCAGCCCTGGAAGCCTGGATTAACTTGGGCCGAGGAATTCTTTTCAGACCGAGACTTACACGAACTGCGGCTACACTATCTCATCACATCCATTTAATATAAACCGTCGCAATCAGATTAAAGCGGAAGTACTGGGCCCGACAACGTTGGCTGCGCACTGGAACCTGCTACTGGGTGAAGAACGTTCGGAGCGAAG
>ML179780.1:0-52180 GCA_004369135.1 Dendrothele bispora CBS 962.96 | reverse complement strand
AAAAGGAGAGAACTTAGAAAGTTCGAGAAGAAATATCGGAACGTTATCAAGGACTGGGATTTCAAACCAGGTACCTTGGTGCAAGTAAGAAATACAAAAATTGAAAAGAGCCTAGATCGTAAGATGTTCCCTAGATATATTGGGCCTATGATTGTTATAAGGAGAACCAAAGGAGGTGCCTATATCCTTGCTGAAATGGATGGTGCCGTGCTGAGGGAAAAGGTTGCGGCGTTTAGAGTCTTACCCCATCATGCGAGGTATGAACTGATATCGCTACCCCAAAACATTCATGACTTAATAGATTTGGATGCAGAACAATTGCGACAAATGGTTGAAGAGGATAATGATAGTGATGAACGATGGGACCCTGGCAAAGACTTCGTCTTTGATGCTATACCAAACTTACGAGTCCCTGAGTATGATGATGACAATGAGTTAGTAGAAATCAATAAAGAGAAGGACGTTTCGGATTCTGTGGCTGCAGATATCGTTGATCATACTTCCGATATCGACAGTGAACCTGAAGGGAATGGACCCCAAACTAGATCGAAAAGAAAGAAGTCCAAAAATCACTAGTATTAGCGATATCGGCTACATACTATTACAAAACGACTTCAAACTGAGCATGCTATCTATGAACTAATGGCATGTAATAAAGAGAGATTGTGTACCTATATCGATAGAGTCCATTGACGTATTAATACCTAAAAGTGACTACTGAGAAGCCTGATTAATTGGGAGGAGCTGAGGCAGCATAAGAACTGCCGTGGTTGATCTCAATTTCGGTAAGAGGGTCAGTAGTTTGAATGGAGCTTTCCTCTCCACTACCAATCGAGATCCGGCCTACGCCTGCCCGAACAGTCTCGGCATACGAGTTCGTCAGGGACTGATGGTGGTTCCTGAGGAAGATCATCTGGTGGCGGACACTGAGGATCTCCTGAGAGAGATAGTTTCGGACAGCGTTGAGAGTCTCCGTGGGAAGGTCGGCAAAGTTCACAAATGGGAGCATGTTCATCTCCACGAATATTTGACCGATCTCCTTCTCCAGTTGCTTCTCCTGCTCTGGACAAAATTAGAGTGTATTAACTATCGATATCGGATGTTGGACTTACCAGGCTTAGGCTCGGAAAAGTCGCTGGCACTACCAGCAACGCGGATGCGTTTAGCAAGTTCGTGGTTCTTTTGCAGAACTGCATTAGCTTTGTGAAAGACTCGAGAGGAAGTGTCCATTCCTGGAACTTCATGGAAAGGGATGCTTACCACGACGGCGCGATTGGAACTAGAATGAGCGGTCTGGGACTAAGTAAAAGAGTGAGTATAATGATAAAGATATAAAACGAATGATGAGAACGTACGCTGCTTGCAATGCGACGGAGCTTAGCTTCCTTAGAATTGACTTTAGGAGGAGCATGAATGGAAACCTTGAGACCAGAGGCCATCTAAGATGAAAGTATGAGTGTCGATATCGATGCTAACTAACGATATTGGACATACCTCTACATCACCTCCGCTGGTTTCTTTGGAAGTAATAACCTGTACTTCTTCCTCGTCATCATCTTGAACGATGGCGGAAGATTTGATGACCTAGATAGCGTAAGAATAGAAATAATAAAGAAGAGAAGGAACTGTACCTTCTTGCTCTTAGTGCCCTTGCCTTTGGGAACGACGGTTGCAGGAGGGGCAGTCAATCGGCGATAAAAGTGGTCGATGCCAGTAAAAGAGTTGATAATACCGATATCGCCACGACCGATAGCAGCCTCAAGAGCTTTAAAGCCTTCCTCGTACTTGGCTACAGAGGGAGGGCATGCTTTGAAAGCATCAAAGGGAACGTTGCTGGACTAATAGTAACGATATCGGCATCAGTACTTGTGAAAAAGTAAAGGAATAGAACGTGTAGACCTACCAAGTGATCAGCAAGCGCAATAGCCTGATTCCTTCGATTCTTGGAATCCTGCTTCTCGCACATGCGGAGTACAGTGATTAGGACGGTAGCCTGTTCAATCCAAGGTCCTTGGTTGGCAGCAGACCAGTCGGTGGTATTCTGGGTGTTAGAAGTGGAAGACATAGTGTGAAAGGTGAAAGAGTTAGATGCGATATTGATAGTAATACCTAATATCGTCGCTGGCTTTTATAGAGAAAAGTGTAGCTTTCGATCTGCCTATATCGGCGAGCCTGAAACTGGGATCATTGAGGGCAATGATTTTTTTTAGTTTGGGGGAGAGGGGTGTACAGTACTTCTCAGATCAAAAGAAAAACCTCAGATCGAAGGAAAAACTCAGCAGAAATTTTACGAGTTTCCAGAAGGAATTTGTAAAGAAAAAGCTGTTAAATTGATCAGAAAAAGTGTCAAAGTGACACGATATCGACAGTAGTATAGCGTTATATCGAATATACGGAGACAAAACCAACGAGATCGAGTGCGATGTCAAGCACTTCCAAGTTTGGCAGGCAGGGGAACTGATGACTTAATAATTTCTCAACCCCTTAGCCGTTGGTCTCAACTTATTCACACGATAATAGACGGCACATTGATATCAATTTGGGCCACACTGGCCATAGGGATACTAAGACAATGGTACTACAGGTAGTACAACAACAAGATAGTGAGGAATACATGTTAAACTAGATATGGAACGAGATTACAGCAGGGTACACATATAGACACACGACTATTGGCCTGGTGTAACTTGTCAGTCTGGTGTAAATGAAAGAAAGTATTGACTTACGATTCATCCGAGAAGACCTGCGAGGCGTCTGCGTTGGAGAGTCTTTGGGTTTCGGAGTCTTCTTCTTGCCTGATGCGGGAGTCGACTTCTTGGACCCATCACCACGAGACCTCTTAGCTGGAGGTTCAGGAGTGGATCGTTCGTCGTCTTCTTCCTCCTCATCATCAACGTCATCTATCAAAGACAGAGGAATGAGAAAGGAAACGAAGAAGAATAAAATAGAAAGAAATAGACATACCTTGCCCACCAGAAGTCGATGGACCAGCCTCTGGAGCTGCAGGTGTAGCCAAAGAATTGGCATACTTGGACCTAGCCCATGACTGGATCTCCGCGAGAACACGGTCTCGATCGGAGTCCACCTCCACGAACTGGTATTCGCCGGTCTCCGGGTCAATAAAGAACTTCTGACGGATAGAATTCTTTAACGTTGGCCACAAAAAGAAGGTAGCGAGAGCGTTGGCCTGATCTTCAGTAATCTTGTGTTTGGGATCGGCGTTGTTCAGATGGGCAAAAACAACGGTTGGGTCGGGGCATGAATTGCTGAATGTGTCGATTTGCCGTTCCAAGTCGTCCTCGAGGTTTTCGATGGAGAGATTGAGGAGATGGCGCTGTTCAATCATATTGGCATGCTGGGTTAGCCCAGAAGCAATACGAAAAGCCCGTTCTTGAAAATCTACAACAGTAGGGTTAGAAAAGGGACAGAAATAAAGGAATAGAAAGGAAAGAAAACGTACTGATTTTGCTATCGGACGAGAAAGAAGTCAACGAATCCTTCAGGGACAACAAGCTGTCCAAACTGATGGAATGCGAACAGACTTTAGATCCTGATCGGCAGGGTCCGCATTTGTTGTTCACGTAGTCGCCTTCGTTTTCAAGGGACTTGCCGTGGAACGTACCACCGCACTTGCAATCCTTCATAGAAAGAGAACAAGAGACGCAAGGGCGTCGAGTGAACTGCAAAAGAGAGAGCGATTTAAAGTTAATAGAGACACGCAAGTCAATATCGGTACTTACGGGTTGAAGATGCTGGTTAGCACACAGCAGAGTGTCGATATTGAGCTTAAAAGGAGCACCAAAGTCGGTGCGAGGAACATAAAAGGGAGGTTCAACTGGCGATATTGACCGAAAGTTAGCGATATCGTCAGACTCCCAGAAGAAGAACAACTCACCCTCCTTTTGGAAGACGTAGTACGGGGTAAGCTTGTCCTTACGAGCATCACCATACTTCTATAAACAGAAAGGTGAAATGGTTAGTAAAGATAAAGAATGAGAAAAAGGAAAACACGCACCAAGGGTTCACCGAAAGACGTTGGATCAACCTCGTGAAGAGGTTTGACATGTTCAAACACGGCGTCCAGAAGTTTGCGAAGATCATCCTTCGTTGCCTTCTTAAGGATGTTGGACAATTCGACGTTAGGAGGGATGTTAACCTCTGGGGCTGGTGATGGCAAGAAGAGCGGCTCAGCAGCCCGCCCTTTGCCCTTTTTGGTTGTCGAGGTCGCAGTGTCGTCCTCGGTTGCCTGTTCGTTCCGTTTCCGCTTCGAAGGAGTCTGTTTAGGTTTTTCGGGCGAGGAATGAAGGATGGACTTCAGCGCAGTCCGTTTCTGCGTTTAACGAAGTACCATTAGTAAATTAAATACCTAAAAATGACGAACGAGTACTCACAGAGGTCGCAGGAGGGTCCACTTCCATACTGTCCGCAGGTTGAGTACCAATATTGAAGGTGACAGTAGGCAGAGGAGCTGTTTGTTTTGGAGGCACGTTTGCCGGTTTTGCCGTCGATTGCCTCTTGGGTGAACTTGCCGAAGTTGAAGCCGGAGGTGCAACACCTGCCGACAATAGAGCACCAGGTTGTCCAAATGACGGAGGGCCAGGGCTAGCCTGAAAATTCGTTCGGCGCCGAAGGAACTATATTGATCAGTACCGAGATCGGTGTTAGAAGCTGAGAAAGAAAGAACAACGTACGGAGGAAGGAGTCTCATCAATATGAGCAGCCTCGAGTACGGATGTATCTAGGTCAAAGGCCTACTCATACAGTTAGAACCAGAAAAGTTAACAAATGAAAGCAGATGCTCACCATTACCGAAGACATCTTCTTTCTGTCTTTTGGGGACAGAACCCAAGCCATAGCCAAGCTCTTCCGGAGACGGTCTTCATCGACGTAGATCCATTCAACGAGCTCGGACAGGGAATAAAGGAACCCGGAGAACCAATCGGGATACCTATTCGCATAGATCGGCAGGGATTGAGTTAAAACAGCCTATCGATATCGAGAGAATAAGTAAATAACTTAAAAGAGAAAGGAACAAAGCGATACTTACAAGTTGGGGCGCCCAAGAGTTTAACTGCTTGGTCAGCTTCATAGAGAGGATGGGCGGAGTCCCGTCAGCCAGATAGGTTGGAACGTGCTCCAATAGCGTTGTCCGGATGCCCTCGAAGAAGTTGGCAACAGGGCGATCGTGGAAGTATTGAACGTTTTGTCGGTCGGTGTCCTTGATCCAAGCAACATCGATCTCGGGAGTGAATCCAGCGGGGAGAGACATTTTGCAGAGAGGTGTTGATACAAAGACGGTGAGGGAAAGGAAGAAAGAAATTTGAAGTCCCTACGACTTCACAGAAATCTTTATAAGGCCGTGAAATGGAGAGATTCAACAGAGATTCAACATCACGTGTTGAATTCAACTTGGAAAAGGGCTTGAAATTTCGTTGAAGTTGCACATATGTCGTAACTTTCGGATCTTGTGTGAAGTGAATAAGGTTTCGGTGAACTCACGCTTTGCGATATCGGAGCGATTCGGACGATTTCGGGATCCTATTGACATAGAGTTGCGATAGAGCCAAAGCAGTGGTTCTGGGTCATGTACAAGGGCGTTGGTGGTGCCAAATAAGGAAAAACTTACTATATTGAGCCCAAAAAGGCGATTCCCGTTGTTTTTGAAGTGTTGTGGGTGTTATACCTTGCTGAGAGTTGACCGGGGACGGTCAAGATCTTTAGTTTGGGGGAGATAATACGCCGTGCGAAAATTCTCGCATTTTAAGTATCAATATTGCGACTACGAGTGCCGATATTGTATCTTATAAGGGGAATTTAAGGACTGTAGTGAGCCCTGAGCTGTCAGTCAAAGTGCGATATAGCTACTAAAGCTAGATATGGTGAAATGACATCGGATTATTATTGATTCAATGTTATTATTGTCATGAACAGTAGGCCTAGGGGCCTTTATTTCCTTTTACATTCTTGCTTTCATTCTTACATATGACCATTTCCTCAGTTTCACAACATTACATTTCATTCCATCAGTTTCCTTAACTCGGGTTGACTTCCTATGATGATACCTCACTTTGATCTTCCATTTCTGATATCTGTCGTTGTCTCTTCCATCTCTGATGTCTGTCACTGCTTCTTCCATTTCTGATGCCTGTCGTTGTCTCTTCCATTTCTGATGCCTGTCGTTGTCTCTTCCATTTCTGATGTCTGTCACTGCTTCTTCCATTTCTGATGCCTGTCGTTGTTTCTTCCATTTCTGATGTCTGTCATTGCCTTGGTTCCATTTCTGATCTATGATCCCATCAGCCACATTGCCTTCTAGTCTAAGACCAGGTCTCCGATGTAGTCCGAGACCTCTAGCTACACAGTATATATTCTCTCCTGTAAGCACCTGGTTCCCCATCTTGACCTCTTTGTCGATTGGGACCCAGGTGCGGTGTCATTTGTTCTAGCTAGACTGTAATCTAACTCTTTGTCGATTGGGACCCAGCCTTCACTCTTCGTGACAATTATGGCCTATGCTAGTCTCGAGATTGTAAAAACCTTCGATAATGACTTGGGACTGATGTTGGTGACTACCGATATCGGGAGGAACAGCATGTCGGACGCTCGACTTGTATATATTGTCACGATCCTAAGGGAAGGGGAAATGTTACGAACGGGAATCGAACCTTCGGCTTAATGCCGAGTTGCCACAAAGTGTGCCACATAGCGAGCTACTTAATGATCACAAACTACGTCTGGGCTAGGAGTAACCATGCAAATAGTGATCGATGGAAATCTAGAAGGACCGATCGTGGAGGTGTATAATAACCGTCTACCCATGTAAAACATCCACTAGATTGGCAATGATTGACGACATAAAGGGTACAACGGAGTGGCCACCTTGATCAAGGGGTAAAAGCTGTAAATATTGGAGTCTAGAATGGATCGACGTCGTACTGACACACTGCGGGGATCGAGAATATCATAACTCGGACGCAAAGCTGTAGAACGGGCGACCGTAAGTTCCGATATCGTGACCCAAAAGAATCAAATGTGAAGAACGGTTGAACGGTTGCGATCGAGTAAGATCGACTACAACGTAGAAAGCGAATATTCTGAAACAATGTAGTATTATACACGGACCGAGTACTATATCGAGTAGGACTATACCCAGTTTTGGTAGTAGCGCACGGACAAGGACATTTAAATAGTTTCTTTTATTATATTTTGTCGGACTCTCAAGTTTAATAGTTTCTTATTTACAGTAGTATAAATAGGGTTCAGGATTGGCGTAGAAAAGGCAGATTAGTACTGTGGACAACACGGCTGTGATATAGGTCTCTCTACGGATATAAAGGATCCGGCTTGACCATACCAGTTGTAGTTCCAAGAACGTCTAAACCTTAAAATCGCATTCAAAGTCTGTTACCTTTGGGTTCAGCACCCTATATTGATTGGACATATTGTGTTATTTGACCTTTGATTGACTTGTTTGTTATTTGAACTTTGCCATTGTGATCTTGTTATTTGACCATTTGTTTGATCCATATTGTGTTGCCATTGAACTTGAACCATTGACCCATTGACTGCCTATATTTGAACTCACATCCCCACACTCGAAACTTTGAACTTACACACTACCTATATCGCTACAAAGACCTTGAAAGGTTCTGTCCTTTCAACTCGCATACAAAACTTGCTAGATCGTATACCTATACAGACTCACTTTTGTGGTGTTTGTTTTTGGTGTTTGTCTAGTCCCACACAGCAGATTACCGGTTATAACTGAACGAAAGATGGAAAAAAGGCCCATCGGAAAGTCCGCCTCTGTCCTATCAGATGCGTCTAGCTCCACTATATCTTCCGATGGTTGTAGTCGTTTTTGTCTCGATACTGCCCCCGCTGAACTGTGTTACAGATTGCACCGACGCCCCCACTCTTGTCCGAAAAGTCGGGGAGGGGTATCCTCCATCCGTCATGCCAGGCTATGGCGGGCCATGGTTCCAGTTGTCCCCCAATACTCGTCTTCTCCAACTTGACATCACGGATCCCGCTGGAACGTTGATTCCACCCTGGGATTGGTACAAGTGGATTGCAGAAGGTTCTTTGGCATACATGATAGCGGAGATGTGCGTGTATTTTTATAAGGAGAAAAAGGTGAGTCTGTCGTTCTCGTACCGTTAGCAATTGCTAATCACCTACCTTGCAGTATTATTCTCTCTCAGTTAAATCTTTGCAGATACTGGATAAAGGGGATGCGGATCCTTCCAGGCCGGAACGTCACTTGATTGTACCGGTCGATACCGCTGTTCGGTCGACGCAAGAGCCCTTGGAGGTCACACTACCGTCTGATAGTCCAGGAAAGATAGTCTTTAGCCCTTCGGCGAAGTCATCCTCGAAGGGAAAGCAGAAAGAGGTGGTGGTCCTCGACGACCCCGACTCTCCAAGTAAACATGGGAAAAGAAAGAATGCAGCCAACACAGTCACGGATGATGCCCGAAGTAAACGCAATAGGAAATGAACCGGACAAAACCTTCGGACCTCCCTTGTCGTTTTGACTTATCGCGTCCGTTGGCCACCGTGGCCTCTGGTTATACCATCTCTTTTCCCTTTCTGACCGGTTTTGCCTTTATTTCGCTGCATGTCTGTCCCTGATTGACCGTCCTCATTATTGATTTACACTTACTATATTTACACTTACTATACAACGCCGTATCTTATGGGAATCCCTTAGTATTTAGACGGACTCCCGTGCGATACACGAATCTGCATGAGGACCTCTATCGATAGGCTCTATTCCGCGTATATCTTATTATACATCCACATTATATTGTTATACAACTTGATTCTACCTTATACCAACCGCGTGACCCTGTAACATTACGGCACCATTTTCGACTTTTCTCGGTTGTCGTCTCACGGTGCTGTATCTCAACTATGCACATCCTCCTCATAGAGGACGCACAAGGTAAGGATCGCAATCTCAACTAGTTTTATGCTGATTTTATTTATCAGATGATGAACTTCGCGCAAGACACAACCGTTTTAGCCAAGTACTTAAGCGAGTCGTCCAGTTCTCCAGCGTGTCGTCGTTACATCTTGAACACGCCATTCAGGCTCTGGAAGGAGGGGATTGTGATGGTATTGTAGTTTCACGAAGATTAATCGGATGTGTGGGGGCTTCCCAATTGGCATGCGACGAACCTGCAACTTTCACGCGAGGTTTTAACCTCGTCAGAATGTACGACAGTAATTCTTTCGCCGTCAATACCGACGTTCTTGGCCTGCACTACTCGGTCTTAGCGACGACGCGTTTTACTTCATATCGGAAGACGTTGTTAATCGGTTGTACTTACTGGACGAGGGTTGCGTTGTTTACGATGTACCGTTATTTTGACTGTACAACTTTCTTTGTGGTATGTTCTCTTGTTAATGGAACCAATGGTGTCGGCTAACGCAGATCAGCATGAACATTCCGACCACAGCTATGAAACTTTTGTTCAGGATGCTGAAAATCTTGGAAACGACGTCCGCATCGTCAGGGTCATGAATAACGACTTCCAATCTCGACATATTGGAGTCAACTGTATCGCTGGCTGCGGTTACCCCGACACTGCAAACGATTTGCTGACCCGTTCAAGACCGATTGTTAGGAGCGCCGATGAACGGTTCCGAATCTTTAGGGATGCATTGGGGTCTAGTGAACAGGGTCTATTTCTACCGCTGACGCAAGTCGATGAAGAGACAGCCCTCACATGGTCTGCGTACGCAGAAACGTCCTCATGGGTGGTAATCGACCGAAAACACATGGAAGACATCCAGACTCAGGAGGTGTGGGTGCAGCTTGGTGTCAAGTCGGAATCGATCATCTACAGTTCAGTCGTTGGGGATTGGTGTGTGGATGACCCTGTTAACACCCCTTACATTAATACCCTACAGTAATTATTGTTGCAGACCAATCTAGTCCTATTATGCCTTCCAGAACGAGTCTGTCTTGCGTCCTGGTCAACCTCGCATCCCGGAAATGCCTTCGTTGTACCGTCCCATTCACAAGGTCTTACGAACATAACAACACAATCGATGACCTCTTACTCGATTCCTGGTTACCCCCCCCGCCGTTGACTACCTTGCGCCCCGGATACCACCAGCGTCGCCTTTTGATCACACATGACAATCCCAACGAACACATCCTATTAATACGACCATACACATTTATTGTCCGTTGCCAGAGTCGAGACAGCATCAACTTGTACGATGGGATCGGCATCGCTGTCTGTCACAGTGGTTTCGGCGAATTCACCGATGTTTTGGATGATAACACAGATACCGACATTTTAATTGTATCATCCTTGGTTGAACGGTAGTGGCTCTTACTGATTTGTTTCTTATATGCTGACCTGTTTCCTCCAGGATGCAAAGTATCGACTCTTGTGATCTCCTTGAGTTGGAACAACATCGTCGAACCGAGGAGGTCCCCCGTTATATGTCGTCCATTGGTAGACCTTGTCGCTGTACCTGTTGCAGTTTGCTGCCAAAGGAATTGCTCACGCGGATTCTCGTGTATTGCGATATCCTTTCTCTCTCTCACTTTGCTTCCACTTGCCGTACTCACTATGACAGTGCGAAGTCAGCGGTGGATTACCGCGTTAACCGCATCTTCAATATGCTGGCCCTTGGTGAAATAACGGTTCATGCCTTGAAAAAGACGTTGAAGGAGACTAACGGCCTTATACATGGGATCGCCGCGTTGACAGCCGTCTGTCATTTTGGTTGCTGATGTTCTTGTTAGACCCCAGATGTTTGGAGTTTTTGCCAAACCATCCCCAGCACAAGACTCACTGGCTCCGACAAAGGTCACATCAACACGTACCTGTGATTATTGGGTCGGGGATTCCAAGGCGCGACGAGAGCGACAAATACGTGATTGCGATGCTTGCGCTATTCCGGCCGTGGAGGCGTGATGTGGAGAGTCCCTTGAAGCCTATGGATCAATCGTGGAAGGATGAGTTTACTTCTTTTATGACCAACGCTCCGGCAAGATATAAAGTGTTGATGGATCACTTTGAGGAGTATTACGAGTGCAGAAAGGCTGCAGACGATTACTCGAAGATCAGGGCGAAACGTGCAGCTGACTTCCCTGTCGGAAACAATTACAGTGGGAGGACCGCTGAAGCACCGGATATGCCTTTCGACGTCTACTGGCAGGATAGCGTTGAAGGTGCGATGTTGGAGACCAACATTGAACTAGATGATGGTGGATTCTCTGAGGGTATTTCATCTGCGAAGAGGAGGGAGGTCGAGGCGACAATGGCTATCTTCAGTGGGACTGGAATGTTCGACGTTCCGCGTGATATGAACGACTTTTCTCTTCTTCAACAAAATTCAACGCACGAGGTGAATATGCGGACTGGTATTCATTTGTCTTCGAGATGTAAAGCCGTGGTGAAAGAGCAGCGGGCGATGTGGTCAGCCCAACGCCTACGTGAGTTTTGCCGTGTTCGTCACTATTACTTCTTCACCAACGCTTTGACAGGAACTATGTTACAGGAGACTCAGGGAGGGGTTGTCCCAGGGAGTTCCAGTTCCTCTACACGTTCCTTGGATCCACGGCTGACGACCTTGCGTGAAGAGGAAGAAATGGCGCGTCAGAGGTTGCGGGGATTGCATCGGAATGGTGACGAGGTCTGGGACGGGTTGTTGCCGTGGCAGCGTACAGCACTCGCAGTCGCCGGGAAGTTCACGTTAAACGCGAAACAGGAGTTGGCTTTTCTGCTTTGCGCTTCGAACAGAACGGAGAACAGGAGTGGTGAACCTTTCCGTATTATCGTGGGAGGACCAGGTGGTACAGGCAAATCCCACATATATGAGGCTCTGAAGGTATTCTACTTGGAGCAGAAGATCGACTACGAGCTCGCGTTCACGGCACCAACAGGAATCGCAGCAAGCAACATTGGTGCCTCGACTACTGCGTCCTTCTTGTCGTTGAGGACAACGTATGAGAATCTTATAAAGAGGGGTGGGGTGTCACTGGATCAAATAAGGAAGAGGCTAGGGAATGTTCGAACATTGGTCATCGACGAGTTCTACTTCTTGGGGTGTGAGGACTTCCAGAAGATTTCGAAGCATTTGATGACAGCGTTGCCGGGTACATCTGATTGTTTTGCGAACATGGACCTCATATTGTCTGGTGATCAGTTTCAGCTCGCAAATCCGATGTCAAAAGCGTTGTATGACCATGAATATGCGGCAATCGTCAATAGTCGGTCGAGGTTGAATGCGGGGAAACAAAAGGTGTCGGAGGCCATGGTCGTGTTTACGGCATTCCGGTCTGTATCGAAATGTATTATGTTGGACGAGATCTGTCGCCAGAAGAACAGCAGATTTGTAGCTCTGTTGGGAAGGCTCCGTTGGGGTGTTTGTACAACGACTGGCCCGGACAACGACTACGACTGGTTGATGAGGTTCCATGTTACGCGGATTGAAGGTGACGCCGTCTTGCGTTGGGTTAACGACCCGGCTTCTGCAGCGCCACTGATCACATACACGAATTCGGTCCGGAATGCGTACAACTGGGAGATGACGAAGGCCTTCGCTCGAGCGACGAAACAGGAGCACCAGGTTTATTACTCTGAAGACTGGGTTACGGTGGATAAGAAGAAAACTGGCCTTGTTGGGACAGCTGCGGAGGATGCGTGGAATGCGGAAGTGAAGGCAGACGCTCAAGACTTATCTGGGAGGCTGGCGTTGGCTATAGGAATGCCTGTGATCATTGTGGAGAATATAGCAGTAGAGCTCAACATCAGCAACGGTACAAGGGGAACTCTTGTGGGTGTTACTTATTATACTAAAGGGGGGCGGCGGTATGCGGTGGCTGCAGACGTTCGGATACCCAAGTTCAAGAACCCGGATCCTGCCGCGATGGCGCCTGATGTTGTGACGTTGGGTGCGACTTCGAAGGGTCTCCAATTCATGAGGTCGGATACGAAGGAGTATGCGTTGGGTAAACGACGTCAGCTTCCTTTGATTGCGGGTTTCGCTTTCACTGTTCACAATTCGCAAAGTTGCTCCCTCAATGCGGCTTACTTGCACTTGTCCAGTTGTACCACAGTGGCGGCACTTTATGTTGCGTTGTCACGTATTAAATGCGGTGAGGCGGAGCCAGAAGGACTTTACATCGTAGGTGATTTTCAACGCTCGCAGCTGGATAGGCATGCACCAGAACACGTGCGTGCTGAGAACACAAGACTTCTGGCTTTGGAGCAGGCCACTTTGGTTGAGGCGAGAGAATCTTTGCGGTGGTACTCGCGGGCCACGGGTAGGATATTTTAGGAGGTGGTGAATGTGTTCTTAACTCTGTAAAACAAAGGTAGAATGTATTTTAATTATAGAATACTCAGCACATTTTTACGGTTTTGGAAAGGTGTATATCGGTATTTTTGATTAATTACAGTGTGTTTTAAGTATTTTTGTTCCTGTTGTTTGTTGTGATGTCTGTGACGGCGTTTGATTTAGAAGGGATGAAATTTCTTTTGGGCGGTTACTGGCAGCCCCACGGTTTGTTATCCGCCGCTTGTCGGCCCCCTCCCAACTCATCGAGATGAGGTTGAGACGAAACAAGGTTATGTAAGATGGAGGTTCCTCAAAGAATGAGTGCGCAGTTCGAGTTCAACTTTCAAGTCCGGCGGAGCTTGAAATCAAAGTACACACATACTCCGACATGACGTCATACTTCCAAATTGAGTTTTCGTTCGTCAGAGGCTTCCGGCGTTCAGTTATTGGACCTTGTCCGGTTTAATAGACGACTCCTCCTCCTCCTCCTCCTCCGCCTCTTCTCGAGTCGTTTCTTAACCAACCTCCTAAAAGAGACATACTTCCTCCAGCTTTCATTCAAAGATGCGTTGATCGGGAAAAAATTTAGGCTGGGGGAGTTTGGTAGGTAGGATACACGGCTATTTGTGAAGAGCCGAATTTATCATGGAACGGTGATAAATTTGTTGGTATTTGCAGTAGTTATCGACAGTTTGTGAGCTTTTGGTTTTACTTATTAACAGTTCACCTGAGATGCTTCGAAATAGATTTACTGACATGTCTATTTTTTTTCTTTTTAATCAATAACTATGACTCGACTATTCGAGCCCTTGAACCAGTTTGTCTGCCATTGCCACCATAGCAGACCAAGAAGGGTTCATAAGTTGTGTCTTTTTTGGCATAATATTGTCCAGTAGTCCCAATGGATCTAAATCCAATTCCAATTCTCTGCATAAAATAATGATCCAGCCTATGCCACTTTCGTCACCTCCTCACCCGACTGATTGTTATACCTGGCTGTCATTGTCGCTTTGGTCCGACCAGAAATCGACACCCTACTCGCCACTTCCCAAGTCGTACTCTCAGTCGTGTTACCACTCATCTCCTTCCCATTGGTTTATTTGACCTCGAAGAAATCCATCATGTATGTGAAAATACCGGCGTCTAGTGCAAATCCAAGGGCCAGAAGTGGTACTACGAACCATGATGACTTGGGTGGCCTGATTGTTGCAACTCTGCCTGTTTGTGTAGGTAACAAATGGTTTGGAGATCATGAAGGGAAGGATCGAAAGGAGCAAGAACTCGAGTCTCAACCGTGCTGGATCATAGTAACAAATTGGTTGTTTGGTATTTGGTTGGTGATTGTGACATTGGGAAGCGGATTGGTAGAGAAGATGCTAGCAGGAAGTAAGTCTAGAAAATCGAGGTCTGGTCTTATACGCAATGTCAAATATTGAACCTCAATTGCATTGATGGTTTAGAGGAAAATATAACATATTGTGTAAAGGCTACTCTGGAAGATCAACCTCTTCTTGATTACCTCTATTACGTCTACGGTATACCATATAGTCATTATGTAGTTTGCTAGTTTGCAACGGTCCGTTTACTACCATTTATTCTACATGACATATCTCGTCAATAGTTAGTCCTGTGTCAACTATCAAGTGCTCCGGGTCAACATCTATTGTCAATGCTCACTACCTACCGTCAGCACGTGTTGTACCTGTCATGCTTCCCTCGTCCGCAAATACCAAAAACGAAACACGACTGCATATTTCTCAGGAAATTTTTCGGAAGAAAAAGGGAAAAGAAGTACACAAACATGACCCAAATACTCATCTGAGGTGCACAATTCCGGTTACTGGGCCACATGGAATTACACAAATTTAGGCCTAATGACCCTGTTTTTGTTAGTGTAAAGCTTGATGTTCTCACAATTTCAAGTTTTTCGGTATTTCTCCACCTAAAGATTTTCATTATATATCGTACAATTGTTTAAAAGCTAGTAGAAAGATGTATAGTAGTAATTACTGCGAATTGATCTCAACACCCGGCCCGGTCTGTCCTGATTCCCAAATCGCATACCACACTTGTCACATCTCACTTGAACCTGAGCATGAGAGTAATGACAATAAACACAAATCCAATGCTCAGTGTATTCTGGGGGACCAGCATCAGGAACATCCAAATCAAACATCCAACAAAACCTAGTTCCATCTTGACTTGGTACACCTCTACAAGACTTGCTCAAGCCATCATTGCCAATCAGATATCCCTCCAGCCATGCACTTGGTTCAAGATATCGGATTGATATGTCAGATGGAGAGTCAAATTTGGATGTCTCGAACCCCAAATCACTCCAATCTCTGGAGCAGGAGTCCTGCTCTGAAACATCCAAATCTTGGTAATTCAGGATCTCTGAAACAGTCAAATTCATTTCTTGTTGAAGTTGAGGCATTGGAAACCAGATTCCTGAAGACGAAAAAAACTCATGAATCTATGAAGGAAAAATCTAATCATTAAAAACTCACCTTGAGATTTTGCACTAGTGTTGTCATGTATTGACTCTGAATCTGAACTTGACACTTCATCCATGTTATCATGGTCAATATGCCAGTTATCTAGTTCTTCTATGGATTGATCTGCTACAGTCTTGATATTCAAAGAGATCAAATACTCTGAGTGTGTTACACATACCATGAGGGTTGCCTGGGTCCTCAGACAGAGGGATTACTTCAATCAGAGGCAGTCCACAGGCCTTGGCAAAATCTTGTGTTGATGGGTCATATCCAAAGAACTTTTGTACTTGCTGAATGGCTTGAAACTGATAGTTGGGAGAGAACAATTGCAAGGACATGATTTCCACTTTGTATCTTGGGAGCCCAATGAGATGACAGACTCTTTGTGATATTTGGGTAGACCCATCTGGATCAAAAGACCAGAAATATTGATTCTCTCCATGTTCCCCCCAGCTCACTTCAGTTGAGCCACTTTCTGGACACTGGTTGAGGCTCACTGGTGCAATGAACAGGAAAATGTTTTTTGGGATGATGTTTGGATGTAGAACTGCAGTCCCAACATCTGGCATTAGAGATATCTTTACTCTAGTTGTTATACCTAGGGTTTACTAAATCTAGATTGATCATGTCCAGGAACAGGAGCAGCTCACCATATTGTTCTGGTATCAATATATGACCTTCAGTTGCATTGGCAACAAACATTCCTTGGCATAACCAGGCAGATAACAGCTCTTTCTCTAATTTTTGAGGCAAATCAACATAAGAGGTAAAATTCTTTCCCCAATTGGTAGCATCATAGTGAAATCTGTCATAGTATTTTTTCAGCATATTAGTTCATAATGAAACATAGATTCAAAATTCTCTCAATCAACGTACCGAGTCCAACCATTTTCAAGCAGTATCCCTTTGTTTCCAGGAATAGACCTCCAAGGAGTAGACATGAATGAGTATGCCCTGTCCAATTTTTTGAACCATCCAACAGTTCTGAATGAGTCCCTGTCACTGGGAGTCCGTGATGATATTTGGGGGAGAGTGATGGGAAACATGCTGTGTCTATACCATCTCCTCACACAGTAGTCCAAGAAACTCAATTTATCTAGAGCAGAAGTGGTAATAATCTGTTGTGAGAGGGAATCTTTTTTTTGAATGCCTGAAAGATATTCCAATGTACAAGTTTCATCATGAAACAAGTCAAAAGGCAACAGTTTGTCAGGCTCCTCAGGCATAAAGAAACTCGGAAACCCTAATTCTGTTGCAATTAAGTGTGAACCCATCTCTCCTCGGCTTTGTGAGCCAAAACAAATCAATCCTGTATCACGTCGAACAAAAACAGCACCTTGCTGCTGATATCTGTCAGTGAATGATGAAATTCGTAGTGCAAGCACTCAAATCTGACCATATAACATTCATATGCAAACGAAGAGCCTCCCATGCTTTCTGGAAAGTTCTGTTTTGCCAGATCCTAAGGGAAACACAACTAAGCTCTTCTAAAATTTGGGATACAAAAATACATACAAAATGAACAGTAAGGTAGCACTTGACAATAGGGGAGCATTTTTCCCAAATTTGTGCAATAGGAACAACATCTATAAGATCCGAGGTGAATGAATGCGGGTTGACTTCTTGAAGCTCTCACTGACCATCACAGAACACCAAAGCTGGATTTGATCTTTGTCTATTCACTCCAAACAGGTGCACAATATTCTGATGGCTGGATTATTCAAATTGAAGTCATTTGTCAAAGCAAGCATGATCAAAAGGGTGGTAAGAACCGTACTGGCTGGAATACTTTAGGAAATCCTGTTCCCAAGCCTACAAGAAGAAATTGTAGGAGGTTAGTTTGAGAAACTCTAAATATAAAGTAGACAACATACGGCATACGCATCTCTCCCGCTATAATGCATAGCAACACAATGACTGTAATTACCAGCTACACCGAATAAGCTGACACTACGGGCAGTCCTGGTATATTTCAATTTCTTTTGTGTCGGATTCCGATCACTCCACAACGATGTCTCCTCCTCGTCGACTTCTCTTGTAGATAATTCTCGTAAGACTCGTATATCACAACGACGAAAATTGTGGTACTACCAGTAAATCAGAGCCTGTACTTGATAAACAAATCGCTGAGCCACCTACTTGATCGAAAATTGACTCTCCGCGTACACCGTTTGAGACAATTTGGTCTTGAGTACCAATAATCTGGGTGATATGATCTCCCGCTACAAAGTTGGTTATATGATCTCCGGCTGTATTGATTATATGACTGCCTTCGAAAGAGGAATGCGAGGTGTTTTCAAAGAAGTTGGACCTAGACATAGTGAGGTCAATTTAGGGAGGAAAGAAGGGATGGGCATCAGGATGTTGGGTTTAAATGCCCAAATTACACTGGAACAACACGAGGCCAGTAGCATCGCCATAAGAACATTGGAATAAACGCCCTTCAACAGCTTTGATATGCCCTCAGAAAGTCACTGGTCCTCGCTTGAAGCTTGATGCAATGCTTGTGGCTTGATACGATCTGCAAAGTACTATTTTTGGGCTGCGAGTTTTTGGGAGCTCATGAACTCTGCAAATAAGCAAAAATTGAAACAGTTCAGAGTGTAACGTTTTTCATTGTGAACCTTTTAAGCGCTTATGCATTATGGTTATGTTATTTGCACGTTGGAAATGCGTTCAAATTCCGCTGCAGCACACGGAATGATGTGGACGATGGCCTTCTTATGAGTTGAAAGACAAAGTGGGGCCGACGTGCACAATCAAATGACACCAGTTGTGGAACGGCGCTTTCCGCTGCCATCGGGCTGCTTGCCGGCGTCCAGATCGTGAGAAGTCCGGTTTAGTAATAGATTCCTCCAAACATGACCGGTGACACCCTCTCTGAGCCTTTAGGTTCATCCGTCGAACAAGCAACAGCGTAGCAAAGGATACGTCTTCTTTCGAGCTCAATCGGCTTTCGATTGCAGTCTCTTAGAGTACAGCCCCGTTCTTTCACTCCCTGCCGCATATGACGCCCAGTTACTTCTCACTCTAGTCTTCACCTCGCTCCAAAGCGTGTCAACTCGGAAAGAGAGATGTCAAATCCCACCATCGACATCCCTCCCGGTGTACCCTCCCTCATCAAATACAGTCCTTGCCTCCTTTTCCCTCCACTCACAGTCTAGTACGTCTTTCCCTTTTTAACGCGTCTTCACGTCTCTGACTCCTCCATAATCTCATTCATCGGGGAATGGACACAAATTTTCTTGCACATCCTATCGCCACCTCTAGATTTGACTCTAATGATGTGGTACACGGACCTCATGAACGCTTGGAACATGAAAATTTGTCACGGTGATGGCTAAGAGTCCTCCACTGTGTAGGGACCCAACGCCGGGAGGTTTTGAGCATATTGGGGACGTTCAAGGCAATGAGGGCTAGGTATCCTGGTGGGCCGATTCTTTCCTTCTTTTCATTGAGATTCTTAATCTATGGATGTTTTATAGCAGAACAACTCCAGTGCAGACTGGGCACGTTAGTTCAATATGCGAACTCTGTTCGCTGATAAGGTATGTTTCCTACCCGTTTCTTATCTCCTGTACCGCAGTTCATAAGCACTATACTTCCTTTGACTTTTTCCTTTCTTCCTTTTTCTCCCTATTATACTTTTTCTTTTCTTATCGTCTTGCTTTTTTTCACACCTAGATCCTCACCGCTCGAACCGGAACATATCAAAGTGTGTAAACACTTTCAAAGCTCCGTAACTTGTCTAAAACCTTGAAGTTTTTATTCCTGAAACTGAATTGTTCGGTCGTTATTAGGCGCTCCTAACTACTCAGTTCGAGAAGGGTATGGTAATCCCAATTTACCTTTTCAATTCTGGTACTAGTCTTGGGCGTCCCGCACATAAATATTCAAGCCAGGGTATTTCCTCATCCCGTTTGCATAGCCTCACTGCGGAAAGTCGTTCTTGCCCGTAGTGCCTTTCGCAAACCTGATTTTCATAAGGTCTGATCTTGATATAATACTGGTTGTTATCATTTCTCATTATATCCTTTTTGATACAGGTGAAGAGTCCCAATCCACGTTTGACTCATTGCTTGGGACTAGAATGACAGGTGTCTACTTATACTATCTTACAATTCTTTCCTTATCTCCTGATCCCTCCATTTCTTAAAACAGTCTTTTTCGTGGCAATGACAGGGTACAAACTTATGTGTATATCCCAGTTCTTGTTCATACGAATAGTTATTCATTCATAAGAAAGTAAAAAGAATACTAACATATCACTGTACATTGATTCCTCAAACTTCCTCCTCTGCAACCTCCTCCGCTTCTTTCATCTTCAAATATAATCCTTCCTCCAAAAGAAATACTACATGTCAGTCGCCGAACCCAAACTTTGAGAACGAAAACGGGAGCGAAAAAGCAATATCACACTCACAACATAGCACATACATCAAATGACTCCTCATCTGTGAACCTCCCTTCTCTTTCCATTTCTTCGGCACCTTCCCTCCAAGCGGCATTGCCTCCTCCACTAATTCAATCCGTCCAAACCTCTGTAACAACCTCACCAAAAAGAACGAAGCTTAGCTATAAGCGAGCTGTTGGCCTAAACAAATCCTTGGGCCTATGTTGAACAGTAGAAAGATGAACGGATTCGGAGTGAGGTATTCCTTCACCCGAGAGTCGAGAAACCGGTCTGGGTCAAAATCGAGAGCGGTGGGTCCCCAGAGGTCAGGGCCGCGGTGCAACGATGCTGTATGCGCATCTACATATAAACAAAGTGAGTCAGTATTGGTCGATATAAAGGAGTTCCTGATGAATCCACGGTGATTCGGAGCAAGAGGGGCCGGAAAGAGTATGCGTATACACGTACCTTTGACCAGGAGGAACATAGATCGGTTCAAGAGGTTGACCAGGAAGATTAATGAATCAGCTCATAATAAACGAGGACTCAGCGTCAACCAAATGATCTAACAACGTCTCTCTTTCGCCTACATGACTAGCTTCCTGCACTACGGTCTTGATATGTACCGGCGACAACTCTTTTGTCTTTGCAGTGACATAACAGCACGCCGCGATAACAAGAAAAGGGTCCGTTTCAATGTACAAGTTCCTGAGATAGAACCGCCGAAAGCAAACTGTTGGAGTTGGGATGACCCGTTGGCGGAGATTGAGCTTTTTGCCCAATTTTGAGATGACTTTTGGACGAAATAAGAATATGCGAAATGGTCCGACTGTTCCTCGAAAAATGAATACTTACTGTCAGCGCAAATGTCGAAGAAGCCTAACGCTCCTGGCTCCCAGCGTATGCAAGGTCTTCCCCAAAAGCCTGTGACAACGTCGCTGGTCTTGGTGATTTGAATAGTCGAGAAGGGACTGTACCGGTCGGACAAGTCGGCGGAGTTTAAAACCAAACGGCACGTATGATCTCACTCTTTGCCAATGACTCCGGGTCTTGGTTCGTCAGTGCATACAGTATTCTAACAATATAAGCCCATGCTAGCAAGCGACCTCAACCAGCCGTTCTTTTACCTCCTCGTCCTCTTTTTTCATGAGTTCCCTTCATAACTTATAAGCAGGACAAGGCTTCTTCTACGACATCTTCCTTCCTGTTCTTCCTCCTCCTTCCTTTCGGTTGAGTCGTTTCCCCTTTGAAAGGGACGTACTCCCTCCTTCGTGTCTCGTTCAAAACTTCGTGCCGCGTCCCTCTCCCAAGCTTGAAGGAACAGGTGGATAGATGCGTTGGTCGGGAAAATAATTTGGCGACACGGATCTCTTCGATGCGTATGATTTGATTAAGTAGTTGGTTGGGCCGAGTATGTCTTCCATCCGGACCTGATGGCTCTAGGTCAACCAGGGATCGACGCCTTACTCGTCGCTTCCCAAGTCGAACTCTCCGTCGTGTCCGAGTCACCCTTCATCTCCCTCCCATCAGTTTATTTGACTTCGAAGAAATCCATCATGTGCATGAAAGTATCAGCGTTTAGTGCAAATCTGAGGGCTAGAAGTGGTACTACGAGCCACAAAAACTTGGGTGGTTTGGTTCACGCAACTTTGCTTCAAAGGGTCAAACCTGAATGAGATAAACGCGTCGAGTCCTCGAGAGACGGATTCCGCGACTCGTTTTGGCATTACGGTGTTGTTTGGCGAAAGCCACAATGCCAAACAAACTGTCATGGCATTGGGAAACAACGCCGCCTGATGAGTCTTTCCACAGGTGACGAAACGTTGGCCTAAACGTCGCGGCCCCCACACACTCGTTCTGCGGTACTACTAGTACCACAACTCATTGCTGGTCCGCTCGGCACTCGCCTTCGGCTCGCACCTCGCTCTTTTCGCGAGCCACAAAAACTTGGGTGGTTTGGTTCACGCAACTTTGCTTATTCGCGGAGATGTTGAAGGAGTCGGGGATTATGATGAGAAAGATAAAGGGGAGAAAGAACTCGAGTCTTAACCAGAGGGCACTGTGCTGGATTATAATAACAACTTGGTAACTGGTTGTGACATTGTTAGCATTCGTTATTTTTTTGGTGATCGTGGTTGTGAATGTTTATGTGATTGTGACGTTGGGGAGCGGATGAGCAGTGGAGGGAGTGCTAGCAGGAGGAAAGTCTAGAAAACCAAAGCCTAGCCTTACCGCAGCTTATGCGGGGTCGAGTATTGATTGTTTGGATGAAAGTATAGCATATTGTACGGGTAGGGAGGCTACTCTGGAAGATCGGCCTCTTGTTGGTTAGCTCTATTATCTAGATTCATCTTGTAGCTTGCTGGTTCTCAACTGTCTTTCATTCTATACTATATAGCCCAATAGTTAATACTACATTCAGTACCAGGCCCTCCAGGTCAGCGTAGGCTATTAGTATTACCGCTCACACCTTACCCGGTGATGGATTGTACCTGCCATGTTACTTTCCTCTCGTAACTGGGAGTACTGAAAATGAAACACAACTGCATATTTCTGAAATAATTTTCGGGAGAAAAAGGCGGGAAAGAAGTAGAAACTTGTCTGACGTACACAATTCTATTCATTGGACCATTGGAATTACAAAAGTTTGGGTTCAGTGACTCTGCTTTTTGATCCTCACGTAATTTAGCTTAGCTTTCCTCCCTACCTGACTTGCTTGAAGACCTTCATTTTTAATATGGAAATTACAAGTGTTCAAAGGTTAGATATCTACATAGTCATTCTTGTGAATTACTTTCAACACCATGATGTCTTCGAGCCAGCCCCTTTGATTCTCAAACCATGTAAAACACCTGGCACATCTCCACGGTTGAACCTGAGCATGAGAGTAATGGCATTTGACACAAATCCAGCACTCAGTGTATACTGAGGGATTAGCATCCGGAACATCCAAACCAAACATCCAATGAAACCTAGATCCATCTCGATTTGTCACCCCTCTACAACTGATGTTCTCAAGCCATCATTACTAATTAGATATCCCTCCAGCCATGGACTTGGTTTGAGATATTGGATTGGTACATCAGATGGAGAGTCAAATTTAGATGTCTCTGACCCCAAATCACTCCAATCCTCAGAACAGGAGTCCTGCTCACCATCCTCATGATGTTATTCACTTGCAGACTCAGCCTACAATCTATGTTAGTCTTACACTCCAGTGTGATATATACTGTTAGCCTGGAGCATATCTGGAATGGTAATTCAGTCTATAATGCATTGTGAATAAGTGGAAAATATACTTCAGGACATCTATCTATTAATTCTTTTCCCATGCTCATACAAATCTGATCCTGCCATGTAAGCTGTTTAATCGTTTAGACACACTGCCTGCTATGACAGAAATGACCTTCTCCAGACTTGCTAAATACATCAGGAAAAACTCAGGGACCTTACTATATTAACTATGAACTGCTATTGGAGCCTATGGAGCGCTCCACAGGCTATAAAGTGGAGATCGGAACGTTTCGCTTAATTTGCTATTCAAACTATATAGTCTATGTAGTGTGACATAGCCATATATTTTTTCCTGATGTATCTCCGTGCATGACAATATTACAATTAATAAGGGCTTCATACCTTGCCATGCACAGCAATGGCACCTTTACCCAGTTAGAAACAGGGAAAATAGAGTCAAGTACTCATGGCCTAGAGGACTTGATGGAAAAACAGAGGGGAAGAAGTCATTGAGCCTTTTAGGTAATGGGTACTACTTATAGATTAAGATATGGACAAAGTGTAATTACTTATGGTTAGCAAGAGAATTGATATGGAATGGAATATCTGATATTAAGATGCTTGGAGGTGAGAGGTAGCCCAGAAACATGGATTGACTCAGCAGTGATGAATGGTCTGGACACAGAACAGTTGAAACCCTATGTGCAGAGCATTGAGAAAGGGAATTGCTCATGCCAAAAAGAAGTTTTTTCCGACATATAATATGAAACAGTCGTTCTTTAAGACTCTCATACAGAATCTTGGCAACATTTCATGTAGAAGTCCGGAGTATCCACAATTCTACCAGTAATTGACTACAAGGGGATGTTACCACCACAGCTCGGTAGGCAGTCACCAGTATCAGAACAGCATTGACGTTTGAAACCAGACAATACCTTCGATGGATGATGTTCAGTATCCAGTAAGGGATGAAAAAAACTCCTTACTCTGGCCCCCGCATTGTCCTCCTGAGTAGAATTCATAGTGAGAGCGCGGTCAGCTTGACTGTGAGTGGAAATCCTAAAGAAGAAAGTTAAGTATTTGTAAAAGTCTTCCAAAAAAACTTACTCATTGTCTGTGGGACCATTAAGAGGATAGCCTACTGAAGCAGCAGCAGCAAAGAAGATCAAGAAAAATAAATGATGCATCATAAAAAGTATGGAAAGTCACAAATTGTTGGCAAGAGTTGGGTTTTAAGGATTGGGGAATTGGCAGCAGACGGCTATCCATGGCTAAATGATTGTTCCAATTGAAGAGCTTATTTACCTATCTGATACGTAATGATATCTCGATAGTGCAGCCTATACCATTTTATTAGTCTAGCCCTAAAGGGTGTACAAGCAGTCTCCAGCAGGCCTATGAGCGTAATACTATAGTTTTCGGTCTCTGCTCGGCAAGGATGTATCCGAAGAGGTTCTGTATCATTGGCCCTTAATAAGGGCTGTCAATCAGCCGTGAAAGTTCATCAGGAATTAGGGCTCAGCACGGATACAGGTACCCGTATCCATATCCGGTGGTATCTGATCCGCTGGATACAGGTTTGAATTTACTGCTAAAAAGGTCATAGCCTAAAAATCCGCGGGTACCCGGGAAACCTGTATCTCAGCCAGGTATTTCCGGATACAGGTATTGAATTTCATTATTATTATACCTGCGGGTCGGATACAGGTCATCCGCAGATGTATCTGTGCAGCCCTTTCAGGAATATGATGACCCCCCCAAATAAGGAAATATCTCCAAAAATGCGTTACTCTCGTTATCTGGCATTATTGAAACTCACACAACCGTGCTAACCATAAGATGTCAGAGTGTGGAATTGAAATGAACATGTCAAAACCTCCAAAGTGTGTTATGCTGATGCTCAGATTTAACACCATATTTGGTAGGGGGTCATCATTTTTCGCCGCGTATGTATACTTATTTTTGCTATTTTCTAGTGCCTATGATATTGATTTGATTTTAATCAACCTTTGAAGATAAAGTTGGAGCATCTGTCTGAATAGCCAATGATTAAAACTTGCCAAGCACCAAGCGGGACACTTGAAACTCAAGAGATAAGCACAGCTCCTTCGTTCGGCCTCGTTCTTCGAGTCGCACTGTGCCTGTGCCTATTCCCTGTTATCTCAATTAGGTATCTATCACGCACGTGCCATTCTCCAGTCCTTGGAGATCACCTGCCGTTTCTGGCATTTCGTGCTATTCGGCCTGATTTCGTGTTGCTTTCCTCTTGGCCATCATCACATTGCCGCACAGCACCCTCAATCAGCTATCCAACAAACTCTCAAAATCGCAACCTCCCTCTTAACGTAGACCGTTTGAATTGATGAACTGAAACATAAGCTACCGGCCTCGTACCTGCCACGTGCAGCGATGGCCCACTTTACTTCATGTATAAAGTACAAGTTAAAGTATTGTCATTAATGATCGGAAGTCCGGCTGGTCCAAGGAAAGCAGATTTATGGTCACAAAGATACTGATACCAAGAATAGACCGCATCTGCAATACAAAATATGCTCCACGATGAAAAGGGAAATGGGGTTAGAGAAAAGTATAATAGGGCCTAATAAAATGTTAAGGTAGTGCTCTCACGGGGCAGAGGGTGCTTTGGGGCGGGATAGGCCCTGACACCTCACTTGAATATTTTCGGAGCCACACCTAAATATATACAATAAGTTGTTTCTTACTAAATGAAAAACGCGTTGCAGATGCAGTCTAATAATTTTTTCCAGCTTTATCTTGTTGTCATCTGGCACCTATTCTAGCTCTTCTGCAAACCTGGAAGGGGATAATTCTAAAAAAAAATACTTTCCATGTCTTCCACATTTCTTTGCATGCAGAAAGGGTGACTGGATTTGATGTACACAAGGTAATGCAATCAAGTAATGATTCACTTTGTGTAAATACCAAGTTCACATTAACGGCATCAAGGATTTGAACCTCAAAAATAAATTATAGAAGAACCATAGAAGAGAGGTGTCTTTGCAGCTATCCTCAGGTAAAACAAAAACTTACCAAAATTGCTGGATGCTGTTATCAGCTGGCACTGTAATCAATTGAGCTTAGTGAGACAACTTTCCAGCATACTATGTACATGTGATGTAACTCCCCAACTTGATTTGGATCAGGACAGTCATTTGTAGAGATTACCGGAGCTTAAAGATCTTTTTCATAACTGAGGAGTTTGTTAGGGATACCGGCTGATACGGGATGCTCTCGGGTAAAAATTTTTATACTATCCCTTTCAGAAGGGTCTATTATAGATCTAATAATAAACACGGGATTCCACAAGTGGCGGCGGCGGCGCCGCTCGCCCCTCAAGTTGATAATCATTCAGCTCCACTGCCCTAACTTGATGGTGCCTAATTCTCGAGTTTGTCCAAGTTGAGACTTTATAAGACATAAGTCTCGCTTCTTTGAAATCCATCCTCTCTTCGAAGAAATGGGAAACCTCACAATTTCTGAGTCCTCGCTCTTTTCCGCCAAAGTTGCTCTTCTGGGACCCATTATTTCCCTCTCAGTCAGTCTTATTACATCTTTTGAGCTCTACTAAACACTGAAATTCCTGATACAGCTGGGCCTGATAGTCTTTGGTCAATATACCAATATTCTGTGAGCTCGGAGAGATATTGATTAATTTTTTTACTGGCTAGGCTTCTACCTTTTTCTTTTTGGCTTGTCAACATGTTTCCTTTTGAAAAATCAGACCATCCTCCACAGGCGACTGCACCTTATTTGGACTACATGTCTTTTCTTGATCTCAACCTCAGGAGGACTCATCGAAGCATGTAGTCAAATTAGGGGTGCTGTAATCATCTACAATGCACTAAAGACCCAGAACTTGGATCAGTTCTCTAGCTATACGACACATGACAAAATACAAACATTGGTTGTGTAAGGCAACTTGAATCTCATAATTTGGACAAAGCATAGGAATAACATTCACATTGCCCAGAGGATTCACAAACACATGCTTTATTGTAGCAAAGTAAGTTCCAAACAAAACAACATAACCTGTATACTCTACCTAATTATTTGTTGGGTCAAGCTGTATTGCGGATTCCATCCTTGTGAGTATTATGGTCTTTGAGTATTAATCAATGTTAAATTATCAGTAGATCTATCGATGCTACATTGTCTGGGGCTCCAAAAAATTGGTTGTTGCATTACCTATCTTGGCTTCAATTGCGACAAATTGTGTGTACCCAACATATTATTGCTTCTGAATTGATTCTAATTTCGAGACCAATACACAGCCCTGGGCATAGTAGCAGTCGGAATGAGAGCTAAAGGCGCCTCAGACACCGCCATTGAAGCGAACTTCCACTTATTGCTAAGAGGTGTTGATTATAATCTTAAATTTCTCTACATCAATGCAACAGTCAACTTTGTTTTAACGCTGATGATTGGTATGTCAAACCTGTTTTATGCAGTCTTTTATCTTTTCAATTTAGGCCGCTGTGCAACAAAAGCTGGACGTATCTGGTGGGTCTGCAGGCAGACCCGAGCATTAATGGACTACTCCCATTACAGCCATATCATCGGTAGAAAGTACAGTGCAGTTATTGCAACCTTGTATGCCTATGAACCAAACCTCCTCGAGGTTCTTTTGTTGATACTGAGAATTTGGTAATGTTTCTAGGCTCGAATGTGGAATTCTTTACCCTGTTTCCTTGATTATTCAAGCAACCATTCAAGGAAATGTCAGTGAATTGTCTATTCCAGTCAATCTTACACCAGCCGCAATTCAACTAGCGGTATGCATTCAAACACTTATCCAGTCGTATCCTATTGAAACGTTGAAGTAGGGTATTGCACCGACGCTAATTCTAGTGCACACTTGTTTAGGTCGCAGTATTACAGAGGAGGTTGTCAAATCTCAGAACATGACATCCACTATTCAATACGGTACTCAAGGCAGATCCTATGTAGATTCTATTGAGCAGCAGACTCAGATCAGTTCCGACTTGGAATTTCAGGCTGAAAATAAAAAACATCCTGGGCTTGGGGCTTGATATTAAAACCGTACTGTACCATTTCGTTCAATTCGGCAGGGGGTGTGACCTGTGATGGGTGGAACCATTTCGGCACTCTGGTAATTTACATTTGGGACTGTGACCTCCTAAGAAATCTTGGCATTTCTGAGAAGAAATTTCCATTTTGGGTGCTGATTTACGGATATTTTTTCAGTCACAGCAAAAAAATTTCGGCAAGACCGGATTTTTGCCGTAACTTCTGTGACAATTCGGTCAATTCCTGAGGGCTGTGACCCGTGACTGCCGAATTGAATGAAATGCTACAGTATGGTTTTTTGGTTTCTCGCGGAAATGAGTGGCCAGCCATCAGGAAAAACCCCATTCTGGGATTACCACCTATTACTTGGAAAATCTGAAAACCATCATAGATTTCAAGTAATCCTCAGTAATCTCCCTAAATAACTCCATTACCTCGGAATTATTTAGTACTTTTTGGTTTATCCAAAATTACCTTCGAAAAACATGAATTAGCACGAAATTTGGCTAATGTCTTGCCATTAGTATGACACCTTTAATTTGTAATCATGCCAGAAGGAAAATCAAACATAATATCAAAGATACAAATACAATAGTCTATGAGTACAGCCAACACAAAAAAACTAGTCTAAATCTTCAAGGATCCTCCAGCATTCTACGCGCAGAACGCAGAACGCAGGATGTTCCGAACAGGGCCTAATGAGGTTCGCGTATCCCGGTGGACCGATTCTTTCCTTCTTTCCATTTATAATGACAATCTACGGATGTTTTATAGCGGAGTAACTCGAGCACAGACTTGACACATTGGGACATACATTCAATATGCGAATTCTGTTCACGGATAGGGTATGTTTCTTACCTGTTTCTTATCTCCTGTACTGCAGTTCATTAGCGGTTTACTTTCTTTGACCTTTGCTTTTCTTCTTTTTCCTCTCTATTATACTTTTTCTTTTCTTATCGTCTTGCTTTTTTACACCTAGATCCTCACCGCTCGAACCGGACCATATCAAAGTGTGTAAACTTTCAAAGCTCCGTAACTTGTCTAAAACCTTGAAGTTTTCATTCCTGAAACTGAATTGTTCGGTCGTTATCAGGCGCTCTTAACTACTCAGTTTGAGAAGGGTATGGTAATCCCAATTTGCCTTATCAATTCTGGGACTAGTCTTGGGCGTCCCGCACATACATATTCAAGCCAGGGTATTTCCTCATCCCGTTCGCATAGCCTTTCGCAAACCTGATTTTCATCAGGTCTGATCTTGATATAATGCTGGTTGTTATCATTTCTTCCTCGTATCCTTTTTGATACAGGTGAAGAGTCCCGATCCACGTTTGACTCATTGCTTGGGACTAGCTAGAATGACAGGTGTCTACTTATACTATCTTACAATTCTTTCCTTGTCTCCTGATCCCTCCATTTCTTCAAACAGTCTTTTTCACGGCCATGACAGAGTACAAACTTATGTCTATATACCAGTTCTTGCTCATACGAATAGTCATATATTCATAAGAAAGCAAAAAGAATACTCACATATCATTATACATTGATTCCTCAAACTTCCTCCTCTGCAACCTCCTCCGCTTCTTTCATCTTCAACTATAATCCTTCCTCCAAAAGAAATACTACATGCCAGTCGCTGAACCCAAACTCCAAAAACGAAAACGGGGGCGAAAAGGAAATATCACACTCACAACATGGCACACATACATCGTCAAATGACTCCTCATCTGTAAACCTCCCTTCTTCCTCTTTCCATTCCTTCGGCACCTTCCCTCCAAGCGGCATTGCCTCCTCCACTAATTCAATCCGTCCAAACCTCTGTAACAACCTCACCAAAAAGAACGAAGCTTTGCTATAAGCGAGCTGTTGGTCTAAACAAATCCTTGGGCCTATGTTGAACAGTAGAAAGATGAACGGATTCGGAGCGAGGTATTCGTGCACCTGAGAGTCGAGAAACCGGTCTGGGTCAAACTCGAGAGCAGTGGATCCCCAGAGGTCAGGGCCGCGGTGCAAGGATGTTGTATGCGCATCTAAATATAAACAAAGTGAGTTAGTATTGGGTGATATAAAGGAGTTCCCTCAGTTCATGATGAATCCACGGTGATTCGGAGCAAGAGAGGCCGGAAAGTGTATGCGTATACACGTACCTTTGACCAGGAGGAACATAGATCGGTTCAAGAGGTTGACCAGGAAAATTAATGAATCAGCTCACAATAAACGAGGACTCAGCATCCGCATAGTCAACCAAATGATCTAACAACGTCTCTCTTCCGCCTACACGACCAGCTTCCTGCACTACGGTCTTGATATGTATCGGCGGCAACTCTTTTGCCTTTGCAGTGACATAACAGAACGCCGCGATAACAAGAAAAGGGTCCATTTCAATGTACAAGTTCCTGAGATAGAACCGTCGAAAGAAAACTGTTGGAGTTGGGATCACCCGTTGGCGGAGATTGAGCTTTTTGCCTAATTTTGAAAGGGTATGTGAAATGGTCGTTCCTCGAAAAATGAGGAGAATACTTACTGTTAGCAAAGTAAATGTCGAAGAGGCCTAACGCTCCCAGCTCCCAGCGTATGCAAGGTCTTCTCCAAAAGCCTGTCTTAACGTCGCTGGTCTTGGTGATTTGAATAGTCGAGAAGGGACTGTGTCCACAAGTCTGGCGGAGTTTAAAACCAAACGGCATGTATGATGTCACTCGTCAGTGCATAACAATATAAGCCTATGCCAGCAAGCAACCTCAACGAGCACGTTCATTTACCTCCTCGTCCTCTTTTTTCATGAGTTCCCTTCATAACTTATAAGCAGGAAAAGGCTTCTTCTACGACATCTTCCTTCCTGTTCTTCCTCCTCCTTCCTTTCGGTTGAGTCGTTTCCCCTTTGAAAGGGACGTACTCCCTCCTTCGTGTCTTGTTCGAAACTTCGTGCCGCATCCCTCTCCCAAGCCTGTGGATAGATGCGTTGGTCGGTAAAATAATTTGGCAACGCGGATCTCTTCCATGCGTATGATTTGATTAAAGAGTTGGTTGGGCCGAGTATGTCTTCCATCCGGATCTGAGGGGACCTGTGAGTGCAATGTCTAACAAAACATTTTATTAATCGTTAGGAGCTGCACCAATTTTTGCGTTGGCGCTTATAAGTTATGTTTGCTGAGAAGGTATGTTTTGAATGAGTTCTCATATATTTTTGGGTTTCATTCACCTGTTCACAATCAAAACACAAGGCTTTGTTCATTCAGATATATAGATCTCATCCATCATTGATTAAAGAGTTGGTTGGGCCGAGTATGTCTTCCATCCGGATCTGAGGAGACCTGTGAGTGCAATGTCTAAAGAACATTTTATTAATCGTTAGGAGCTGCACCAATTTTTGCGTTGGCGCTTATAAGTTATGTTTGTTGAGAAGGTATGTTTTGAATGAGTTCTCGTGTATTTTTGGGTTTCATTCACCTAATCACAATCAAAAAAATAAGGCTTTGTTCATTCAGATATATAGATCTCATCCATCATTGCTACCGTAGCGAGCCAAGGAATCGCTGAAGGGTTCATTCGTTGGAGGGTGTCTAGTATCTGAATCCAATTCGCATGAAATGATAATCCAGTCTATCTTCCGGATCTCCTCACTCGACTGATCAATGTAATCACCTCAATGGACATCATTGTCGCGGTAGGCCGACCAAGAATCGATGCTTCGCCTGAGAGTTGTACTCTGCCATATTACGATATATCTCCTTCTCATCGGTTTATTTGACTTCGAAGAAATCCATCACTGTGTCTGAGAAGATACCAGTATCTAGTGCTCTTGTAGTTTACTGGTTTGCAACGGTCTGTGTGCACTACATAGCTCGTGAATAGTCAATTCCTCGTTAAATAACAAGCGCTCCAGGTTAGCGTCTATTTTCACTGCCCACAACACACAGTCAGCATGTCTTGTACCTGCTATGCTGCTCTGCTCCGCCGATTGACAGTAAATGCCGAAAACGAAAGACAACTGCAATTCTCGTAAGGAAAAGGAGGCTTCGGAAAATACAAAAAAATAACCTAGATACATGTCTGACGTGTACAGTTCCCTAGTCATAGCATCACTTGAATCACAAGAGTTTAGGTGCGGGGACTCTTTTGATAGTAAAGGCTTGATCCTCTTTTAGATTTGATATTTTTTGACTTTCCCCCTGCATTCGGAATTGCTTGACATTTCCATTTTTTGTATGGAAATTACAACTGGTCAAAGCTAGATATCTACATAGTAATTCTTGTGAATTATTTTCAACACCATGATATTGTCCTCGGGCCAGGGGCCATGGGTCCCAAACCATGTACCACACTTGGCACATGTCACTGGTTGAACCCAAAAATGAGAGTAATGACATCCAACACAAATCCACCGCTCAGTGTACCCTGGAGGACCAGCATCAGGAACATCTAAATCAAACATCCAACAAAACCTAGATCCATCTCGACTGGTTAAACCTCTACAAGACTTGCTCAAGCCATCATTGCCAATCAGATATCCCTCCAGCCATGGACTTGGCTCAAGATATTGGATTGGTGCATCAAATGGAGAGTCAAATTTAGGTGTCTCCGACCCCAAATCACTCCAATCCTCAGAACAGGAGTCCAGTTCAGAAGCATCCAAACCTTGATAACTGAGGATCTCTGCAACAGTCAAATTCATTTCTTGTCGAAGCCTAGGAATTGGAAACCAGATTCCTGAAAAAAAAAACACTCATGAATATATCAGAGAAAAATCAAATTACCATAAACTCACTATGAGATTGTGCACCAGTATCATCATTTATTGACTCTGGATCTGAAACTAAAACTTCTTCCGGGTTATCATGGACAATATGCCAGTTGTCTAGACCTTCTATTGACTGATCTGCTACAGTATTGATATTCAGAGACCCAATACTCTGAGTGTGTCACACATACCACGAGATTTCCCTGGGTCCTCAGACGGAGGGATTGCTTCAATTAGAGGCATTCCACAGGCCTTGGCAAAATCTTGTGTTGATGGGTCATACCCAAAGAACTTTTGGACTTGTTGAATGGCTTGAAACTGATAGTCCAAAAAGGAAAATACCCAAGGCTCGATCTCTACTTTGTATTTTGGTAGCCCAATGAGATCACAGACTCTCTGTGATATCTGCGTAAACCCATCTGGATCAAAAGACCAAAAATAGTAATTTTCTTCATGTTCCCCCCAGCTCACTTCAGTTGAGCCACTTTCTGGACACTGGTTGAGGTTCACTGGTGCAATGAACATAAAAATGTTTTTTGGGATGATGTTTGGATGTAGAACCACAGTCCCAACATCTTGCGATAGAAATATCCTCACTTCAGTTGTTACACCTATGGTTCACTAAATTCAGATTGATCATGTCCAGGAACAAGGGCAGCTCACCTAGTTTTGATGTATCATCTCCAGTCGCATTGGCACAAGACATTCTTTGGCATAACCAGGCAGACACCAACTTTGTCTCTATAGTTTGGGGCAAATTAACAGAACAGCAGAAAGTTATTCCCCAAGTGGTAACATCATAGTGAAATCTGTTGAAGTATTTTTTCAGCATAGTAGTTCATAATGGAATATAGATTCAAGTTTTTCAATCAACATACCGAGTCCAACCATGCTCAAGCAGTATCCCTTTTTTTGCATCAATAGACCTCCAAGGACTGTCCACGAATAAGTATGACAAGTCCAATTTTTTGAACAATCCAACAGTTCTGAGTGAGTCTTTTTCACCGGTAGTCTGAGATATTGAGGGGAGAGTGAAGGGAAGCATGTTGTATCTGTACTGCCAGTGTCGCACCCAAAAGCAGTTCAAGAAACTCGATATATCTAAGAAGGATGTGGTAATAATCTGTTGTGAGAGAGAATCTTTTTTTGGAATGCCACAAAGATAGTCCAATGTACTAGTTTCGTCATGAAACAAGTCAAAAGGCAGCAGTTTTTCAAGCTCTTCAGGCTCAGTGTTAATGCTAAGCAGTGGTAATTCCCTTGTAATTGATTGTGAACCCATTTTGCCTTGGCTTTGTGAGCCAAAACAAATCATTGCTGTATCGCGTCGGACAAAAACGGCACCTTGCTACTGATACTTGTCAGTGAATGACAAAATTTGTAGTGGAAGCACTCAAGTCTGACCCTGAAACTGTCCTCTGCAAATGGGGTGCCTCCCATACTTTCTGGAAAGTTCCGTCTTGCTAGATTCTAAAGGAAACAATACTAAGTTCTTCTAGAATCGGTTATAAAGAAATAGCATACAAGATGAATGGAAAGGTAGCACTTGACAATAGAGGGGCATTTTTCCCAAACTTGTGCCAAAGGAACAACATCTGTCAGATAACAGCTCAATGGATACACCTCGAATACTTGAAGCTCTCACTGACCATCACAGAACACCAAAGCTGGATTTGATTTTTGCCTACTCAGTCCAAACAAGTGCACGACGTTCTGATGGCTGAATTATTTGAATTGAATTCATTTATCAAAACCAACAAAATCAAAACGTGGTGAGAGCCGTACTGGTTGGAATATCTCAGGAAATCCCGTTCCCAAGCCTGCAGAAAGAAATTGTAGGAGGTTAATTTGAAACTCTAGAGTTAATAAACCTCAACGACATACGGCATACGCATCTCTTCCGCTATAATGCATAGCAACACAATGACTGTAATTACTCGCTGCACCAAATAAGCTGACACTGTGTGCAGTCCTAGTATATTTCAATTTCTTCTGGGTCGGATTCCGATCACTCCACAACGATGTCTCCTCCTCCTCCTCCCCGTTTATTTCGGTTGTAGAGAGTTTTCGTAAAAGTCGTATATCACAATGACGTAAATTGTGATACTACCAGTAAATCAGAACCTGTACTTGATAAACAAATCGCTGAGACACCTACTTGATCGAAAATTGACTCTCCACGTGAACCGTTTGAGACAATCTGGTTATGGGAGCCAATAATCTGAGTGATATGATCTCCCGCTGTATTGATTATATGACTGCCTTCGAAAGAGGAATGTGAGGTGTTTTCAAAGAAGTTGGACCTGGACATAGTTTGGTCACTTTAGGGAAGAAAGAGGGGATGGGCCTCAGGATGTTGGGATATTGGGTTTAAATGCTCAGATCACACTGGAACGACACGAGGCCAGTCGCACCGCCATAAGAACATTGGAATAAGCGCCCTTCAACAGCTTTTATGCTCTCAAGAAGTCAGCTGGTCCTGGCTTGAAGCTTGATGCAATGCTTGTGGCGTAATACGATCTGCAAAGTACTATTCTTGGACTGCGAGTTTTTGGGAGCTCATGAAACGGACTCCACTCTGCAAATAAGAAAAAATTTAAACAATGTTTCGACAGTTCAGAGTGTAACATTTTTCATTGTGGACCTTATAAGCGCTTATGGTATGTTATATGCACATTGAAGATGCGTTCAAAATCAGCTGCAGCACCCAGAATGATGTGGACGATGGCCTTCTTATGATTTGGAAGAAAAAGAAAGGCCGATGCACTGCCCAACGCGTGGCAATCAACGACGCCAGTTGCGGAACGGCGGTTTCCGCTGCCATCGGGACGCTTTCCGGACCACCGGGCGTCAAGATCGTGAGACAAGTCCTCCGGCCCAAACACGACCACACACCCCAACGGCCTCGTAGCCTTTAGTGGGTCCATCCGTGGAACAAGCAACAGCGTAGCAAAGTATACATCTTATTCTGAGTTGAATCGGCTTTTGAATGCGGTCTAGAGCCTTACGGCCTCGGTCTTTCACTTCCTGCCGCATATGACGCCCAGTTACTTCTCACTCTCGCCTTCACCTCGCTTCAAAGCAAGTGTCAACTTGCAAAGAGAGATGTCGAAACTCAATATCAAAATCCCTCCTGGCACATCATACCTCATCAGATAAACCCCTCACCTCCTCTTCCCGCCACTTGATAGTCTACGTCTTTCTCCTCTTATCATATACCCACAACTCCTCCATAATTTCACTCATCAGGGGGTGGACACAAAATTTTCTTGCACATCCTATCACCACATCCAGCTTTGACTCTAAACATGTGGTACACGGACCTCATGAACGCTTGGAAAACATGGAAATTAGGTGCGGTGGTGGCCAAGAGTCTTTCACTGTGGGAGGACCCAACGCCAGGAGGTTTGTGAGCATATTGAGGATGTTGAAGGCAATAAGGTTTGGGTATACTGGTGGGCTGATTCCTTACTCCTTCTATTGACATTGTTAATCTATGGATGTTCTATAGCGGAGCAACTCCAGCACAGACTTGACACGTTAGGACACAATTCTGTTCACAGATAGGGTGTGTTTCCTGCCCGTTTCTTATCTCCTGTGCTGCAGTTCATTAGCACTTCACTTTCTTCGACCTTTTCCTTTCTTCCTTTTCCTCTCCATTATACCTTTCCTTTTCTTCTCGTCTTGTTTTTCCACACCTAAATCTTCACCGCCTGAACTGGAACATGACCCACATACAAAAATCCCCAACTTAGACTAACGTATTGACGTTGAATGACATATCGGAAACTTTTTTACAGTTATTTTAACTAATCCCCCAAACTCCTTGACGTGTATGTAGAACTTTGAGATTGGTGTTGTTAGTAATGCTCGGACTTCGTTGCAGACGTTAAAAAAGCTCTCTATTCACCTAAGAGTTAAATATGTAACAACACATCAACGTCTCTGCCGGTCCATCCTGTACGAAACCTACAATGGAGTGTCGGTCGTCTGTGCGCAGTTCGAGCTTAAGCCGGTCGATGAGCAAACGACGTGCCCCGCTCATGCGGCGGAGTTTGAAATCACATGACGTCATCAAATTGACGGTATCTGTCTGCGAGGCAGTACTAAGTATTCTGACCGTAACTTTGTTGAGACTATGCAAACCCCTGCCAGCAACCGACCAGCACGTTCATTTACTTCCTTGTCCTCTTTGTTCATGAGTTCTCATAAACAGGGTAAGGCTTCTTCCACGACTTTAAATTCTTACTCTTCTTCCTCCTCCTCCTTTTCTCCGTTGAGTCGTTTCCTAAGCAAACGGCTAAAAAAGACATACTCCTTCCTTCAGCTTTCATTCAAAGCCTCGTTCCTTGTCCCTCCTCCAAGCTTGAAGAAACAGGTAGATAGATGTGTTGATCAGGAAAACAATTTTGGGAGAGTTTGTGAAGAGCCACTGTATTTACCAGAACAGTGGATATCGTGATGAGTTTGTTTGGGTTCACAGTACTAGTTGTCATTAACAGTTTGTGAGTTTTTTTTGTGGTGTTAATGATTGACCCGAGATGCTTCGAAATGTATTTACTGACACCCCTGGTCTTTCTTTTTTTCTTCTTTTGATTGCTCGCCACAACTCGACTACTCGAAGACCTGGATCGATTCGGACAATAACAAAAAAAGATCCTAAATCTCGCATGGACAGTGTTTTTCTACGGCCATGTCGACGGTGCCAGTGACACAGGTCTGTTCGATGTGTATGATTTGATTAAAGAGTTAGTTGGGCCGGTTATGTTTTTCATTCCAATCCTGGATGGCCTTTGAATGTAATGTCTAAAAAAATTGTATTGATCGCTAGGAGCCGCAACGATCTTTTGCGTCGGTGCTTTTGTTTGCTGGGCAAGTACGTGTTTGAATGATTTCTCATATATGCTCGGGTTTTATTCACCTAATTGACAACAACAAAACTCAGGATATTCAGAGCCCGTCTATCGTCGCCACTGGCCGCTGTACCAAGCCAAACAGTCGCTAAAAGGTTTATTTGTCGGAAGGCTTCCGTAGGTCCTCCTTTTTCACAATATCGTCTAGTCATCCCAATGCATCCAAATGTCTTTCCAACTCTTTACTTGAAAAAAAAAATAATCCAGCCTACTTTTTGCCCCTCCTCACCCGAATAATCCCCTCAATGGCCATTGCTGCCGCTCTAGGTCGGCCAAAGATCAATCTCTTACTCGTCACTTCCCAAGTCGTACTCTCGGTCCTGTGGCCATTTGTCTCCTTTCATCGGTTTATTTGACTTCGAAGAAAACTATCATGTGTGTGTGAAGATACCAGTGTCTAGTGCAAATTCGAGGGCCAGAAGTGGTACTACGAACCATGATGACTTGGGTGGTTTGTTTCATGCAACTTTGCCTATTTTTGGAGGTGGAGAAGGAGTCGGAAATTATGACGAGAAAGGTACAGAGGAGAAAGAACTCGAGGCTCGACACCATGCTGGATTAAATATAATAACAACTTGGTTGTGACGTTATTGGCATTTGGTATTTGGTTGGTGATCGTGGTTGCAAATGTTTATGTTTATGTGACGCTGGGGAGCGGGTGAGCGGTAGAGGGAATGCTAGCAGGTGGTATTAAGTTTAGAAAACCGAAGCCTGGCCTTATACAGGGGTAAAATATTGAATATTGATGGTTGAGGGGAAAGTATAATATACTGTATGTATGAAGGCTACTCTGGAAGATCTTCATATGTTAATTAGAGACCTTGCGCAGAGCCACAACAAGCCACGTGTGGCTTAGTCAGCTTGCGCAGGTGGTTGGCTCGCATTTGTGTGCGCTAGCCAACGCTCGCGTTGTGTCGTATTTTTTGACCCTTACTGTCATGTATCATGGTGGGCTCGCGTTCTAAACCTAGAAAGAGATCCGCTACTTCCTGTATACAAGCTTCATCCCGTGGTATTCGCCGTTCTGAACGGGTTCCGAGTCACCGTGCACCAAGTCCTGAATCTCAGGGTACAGTGACACATTCCCCGTCTGCGAGCCCTATCTGGGACTGCGACTCTGCATCTGTACATCACATAAGCATGTAGGATAAGCCAGATGTCGTAGTAGTATGCATAATGCAATGACTGCGCCTTCCTTGTTGCGAGACTCCGGGCAGTGTATCTGAGCAGGCATATCCATTGCCTGTACAAGTTGACGGACTTCTGCTTGAGTAAACTTGGGCAGTATGCATGAGAGAATTGAATTTTAAGAAAGCAGATTGATGGTGATGCACCGGAATTGTTCCAGCCATACTCCGTCTCCCCAGTCAAGAATGTTTGCCCGGTCGCATGTTGCCCACATACTCATCTATCTCATCCTCCTCTACAGTGTCCAAAAGCTCACCAATAAGCTTTTTGAACAAGATACACTGTTCTAGTATCATTGAAACCATGACAGGGCCTGAAATGGATCTGGTTGGCTAGCGCACGCAAAATCGAGCCAACCAGCTGCGCAAGCTGACTAAGCCACACGTGGCTCGTTGTGGCTCTGCGCAAGGTCTCTATTAGCTCTGTTATTACCTAGTATCTATAGTAATAGATCTTGTAGTTTGCTGGTCCGCAACGGTCTATTTAGCATTTTTTCTACATTACATATCTCGTGAATAGTTACTAATTTTGCGTCAAATATCAAGTATTTAGGGTCAGCGTCTAGTGTCACTGCTCAACGCTTACCGGCACAGATGCCCTGTACCTACTATACAAATGCCAAAAACGAAAAACGACTGCATATCTATGAGATCATTCTTGGGAGAAAAGACAACGAGAGGAGTAGACAAACATACCCTGATGTGGACAATTCCCTAGTCATTGGCCACTAAAACTACAAGATTTAGTAGGCCCAGTGACTCTGCTTTGGATGATTAAAAGTTTGATCCTGGCGCAATTTGGATTTTTGGGCTTCTCCCCACCTGACTTGCTTGAAGATTTTTTTTTATATAGAAATCACAACTGTTCAAAGGCTAAATATCTACACAGTGAGTCTTGTGAATTACTTTCAACACCATGATGTCATCAGGCCAATCCCCAAACCGTGTACCACACTTGGCACATATCACCGGTTGAACCCAAAAATGAGAGTAATGGCATCCAGCACAAATCCACCGCTCAGTGTATACCGGGGGACCGTGACCAGCATCAGAAACATCATCAAACATCCAACAAAACCTAGTTCCATCTTGTCTTGTTATGCCTCTATAGGACTTGCTCAAGTCATGATTGCCAATCAGATATCCCTCCAGCCATGGGCTTGGTTCAAGATATTGGATTGACACATTGGATAGAGAGTCAAATTTAAACTTCTCTGACCCCAAATCACTCCAATCCTCAGAACAGGAGTCCTGCTCAGAACCATCCAAACCTTGATAACTGAGGATCTCTGAAACAGTCAAACTCATTTCTTGTTGAAGCCAAGGCATTGGAAACCAGATTCCTGAAGAAGAAAAAAACACTTATGAATCTATGAAGGAAAAATCTAATTATTATAAACTCACGTTGAGATTGTGCACTAGTATTGTCATGTATTGACTCTGAATCTGAAATTGACACTTCATCCAGGTTATCATGGACAATATGCCAGTTGTCTAGTTCTTCTATGGATTGATATGCTACAGTCTTGATATTCAGAGAGGTTTAAAACTCTGAGTATGTTACACATACCATTGGATTTGCCTGGGTCCAAATGCTGAGGGATTACCTCAATCAGAGGCAGTCCACAAGCCTTGGCAAAATCTTGTGTTGATGGGTCATATCCAAAGAACTTTTGTACTTGTTGAATGGCTTGAAACTGATAATCAAAACAAAATTTTTGGGAAGGATACATTTCCACTTTATATTTTGGGAGCCCAATGAGATCACAAACTCTCTGTGATATTTGGGTAGACCCATCTGGATAAAAGGACCAAAAATAAGAATTCTCTCCATGTTCCCCACAGCTGACTTCAGTTGAATAACTTTCTGGACACTGGTTGAGGATCACTGGTGCAATGAACATGTAAATGTTCTTTGGAATGATCTCTGGATGCAGGACCACAGTCCCAACATCTGGCATTAGAGATATGTCCACTCTAGTTGTTACACCTATAGTTTACTAAATCCTGATTGATCAGGTCCAGAAAAAAGGGCAGCTCACCATATTGCTCTGGTTTTGATCTATCACCTCCAATTGTATTTATTGGATATATTTACTATCACTACTTACACAGGACTCTTGCATTAATCGTCACCGTCTCCACTTGCCATATCGACTCACTTGTGCTGTTCTACTACACCTCTATATTTATCACTGTGCTGTATACACGTAGCCACAGTTACCACAGCTATCTACACCACTATGTAGTCATACTGATATCACTGCCTCGTCATTGCTGTATGTTTCCTTACTCGTATTATATTGGACTCAGTAGTATAAGTACTCTCTGTGTTGTACCCAGTACTGTAGAGAATCTTATCCTCGCATCTGTTGCTTGTCTTATCTCTCACCACTGCTGCTGCTCATCTGTTGAGCCTTACTGCTGCTATAGAACTGTCGCATTAGTTGCCTAGTTCTGATAGGTTATGGGCCCCGAGCTCTAACCTTATCCACCATCGTATTTTGCACATCAGTTTATGACAGATCGCTCTGATCGTTATCGTTCCAGACACGGTTCCCCAATATCAGGAATCCCTGCTCGTAGTCGCTCTACTTCTCGTATCCCATCTCGTACTGGTAGTCCCAGACAGCTCAACACACCACCCCCATCGACAGCTCGTTATCAACCACCCTGACCGGACTTTGTTTGTGCAACTTTAGCGCACATCTTTGACCTCGAACCAGACACTTACGAGGGAGTTGTAATCTTTGACAGACATTTTAACGAAAAAGGCTGGGATCCTTGTGAACTCCAACCTTGTCCTAACAGATACAACCCGTACACCCCTGTTATCGCCGAAAGCGACCGTCGTTGGGCCATATCAGTTAATAGGTCTCAAGAAGACTATATTCAGGGACACTTACAACGTATAGCACAACCCGTACCGCAGCGACTCACATTTCCTCCTGCTGGACTATCCGCTTCAGGTAGTCAGCCACCCGAACCTCCAGAACAACCAGCTCAGCCACCTGCTGACCCGCCTGCCGGATCCTCATCTCAGGAAGATCCATCGACATCCGTTGTCAACCCACCAAAAGAACCAACACCACCACCAGTGCAGCCATCCACTCATCCTTCTAGAAACCCATCTAGGAAACCCACTCCAGAACCTAGCCCACCACCTTCGCCACCACCTGCTACCGACGACCTGGATTCAGACGACGAAACCATGTCCAAAGCCACCAAAGCATTCGATAAAGTCACCGAACTCAAGGCCGATGGCTCTAATTGGGGTACATGGGCAACTCGTGTGGAGCGTGCCGCCGCATCTATAGGATATTCAGATTATTTGGATGCCGAACCCGCTGACAGCAAGAAACAGGAGGACGCAGACCTCTTGAATGCCATGATTGGCAGGCTACCCGATTCCATTTTCCGCAGATATTGAAAGACGAAATCATCCTCTGCTCTTTGGACTGGTCTGAAAAATGACTACGATAAGTCCAACCCACTCACCGAAGCCTCACTCGAGAAACGCCTCTACTCTGTTAACTGCACCGATATTACGAAAGTTGATCGACACATCGACTATTTGATCTCTATCCGAGACGAACTCAAAAATCGCGGTAACGCTGTAACTGACAGCCAATTCAAGAACTCCATTATATCCTCTCTTCCCGAATCTCTCCAACCGATCATTACGTCTTTAACCACCGCCAAACCGGGCAAGCTACTCACCTCCGATGAACTCATCGCTGGCATTCGTGCCGAAGCCCAGGGGCAATCTGCTCAGAAGAAACAGAAGCAGGAAACTGCTAACTATGCGGAGAACTCCAACAACTCAAACAATCGAGGTGGACGTGGTCGAGGGAGAGGGAGAGGTGGATGGAGAGGAAGAGGACGTGGAGGCAATAAAGGAAAAGGAGGAGATTGAGGACAAAAAGGATTTGAATGTTACAATTGCGGAGGGAAAGGTCATATCAGTAAATCCTGCCCATTGCCACGGAAATCCTCTCAGGCAAACTCCGCCAATGAACAGAAAGGAAATGGAAATGGAAAGAAGAAGGACTCTCCGAAAGGAAAAGAAAAGAAGGAGGAATCCAATGCTTATATTGAGGAGGAATCAGACGAAGCTGGATGGTCAGCTATCGTCATCGATGAAGATTTTTCGGACATCCCGGAAATCGACTGTTCGGATCTAGCAGAATCCGCACTTAGTGCAACCACCGGTAACACGTCTATTCTATTTGATTCAGGTTGTACCTCCCACATGACGCCACTCCGTGAAGAGTTGGAAAATTTCCACTCTATCGTCCCACGTACTATTCAGGCCGCCAACTCCGAAACTTTTGTCTCATCAGGCAAAGGTACTCTCCAGATCGAAGTCCCTACTGATCGCGAAGATCATACCCGTATGCTCACTTTACGTGACGCTCTGTTCTGCCCCACCATGTCAAACACGCTAGTTTCTATTGGGAAACTCGATGATGCTGGATACGAAATCCACATCCAACACGGGATTATGGAGATATTAGATGGAAAAGGAAGGACTATCGCTTCTATTCCCAAGGTCAATGGTCTATATCAGATTTTGTCATCGGAACATGCTTATACCACTCAGGAAAAGCCAGTGTCGCTTTATGAGGCACATTGTCGCTTAGGGCATGTTAACTATGGATATTTGCTTCACGCTTTCAAGAAGAAATCGATCCGAGGTATTACTTTGGATCTGGCAGACCATATGGAAGAACAGGAATGTACCATCTGCATGCGCGCTAAGGCCACACGTCACCCCATCCTTAAAGTACAACAATCCCCACGTGCCAAGAAATTTGGTGATCTCATCCATACCGATGTTTGGGGACCTGCTTCTACTCGTACTATCAACCATTGCTCCTACGCTCTCACGCTACTCGATGATGCCACTTATTGGATCAAGGAACCCCTCATGCACACGAAGGACGAATCTTTCCCGAAATACGTCATTTTCCAAACGAATATCGAAACCCAATATGGTATTCTTGTGAAAGTTTTACACTCAGATTGAGGGGGAGAATTCCTCAGTGACGACTTTACTCAATTTTTGGAGCATAAAGGGACCGAACGAAAACTTACTGTCCACAACACCCCGGAGCACAATGGAGTTGCAGAACGTTCCCACCGTACCTTGCTCAACGCAGTTCGAGCTATGCTTATCTCTTCCGGTTTACCCAAATGGCTATGGGGAGCAGCTATGGAATATGCTGTTTATATTTGGAATAGGACACCCCACAAAGCTACTGGCATGATGACGCTAAAACGCAGGGGTAACTCGCTATGAGGACACTAGCAGCTATGAGCGCAATAACACACACACAACCACACAACACAAACAACACAAAGGCTAGTTATGTCAAGCAAGTTAAACCAACGTATGTTAGTTCGGGGGGTTCGGAGATAGGATCCTTTATCAAGTAACTTTAGAGTGTATTGACAAGGTAGAGTATATCGAAATAAACTCTGATTCCTTCGAAACGGATTGATTCTTCAACTAAATCACAAGGTCTGATTTTAAATAAAATCCGACACTGATCGAAATAGGTTCTCAAGAACGCAACGCTTGATTTATCAAACAAATTTTATTGGAGTCTAACTCTACAACACTCGGGGAAGTAGGATAAACGGAAAGTTGTAATACTATGCACACGGGCACTAGCACTACGAGGTATGCGGAAATTATAGTCTCGGTAGACTCAGAGATCTCAACTGCAAAGTGCTGTCACTAAGCCGACCGCCAAGAAACTCTAGTTTTGAAAAGCCCAGCCACCAGCAACGCTCTGCTGATTCGGAAACTGTACTTTTCACCCTTACTAGTCAAGTCACAGTAGACAAGAACTAGGCAAAAGTATAAGAAAATGAAACTTGATTAAGTGCAATCACAACACTGAGACTAGTACACAAGACAGAGATTAAATCTGACTTTGCAATACCGTGGACGTTTATACTGCTATCAACTGTAGACCACAGTGTCCCCGAGCGCTGTCACACTTAAATCGTGCTATCTGGCGAGTAATCTGAATTTCTGGTATATACATACAGGCCTTTTATACTACGAGGAGAGAGATAGTCACAAGAAAAATACAGAAACAGTAGACAGTAGAGAGATCGAGAGATATACATTTTTCTTTTACTTTATATGGTAATTTGGGAGACAAAACAAAAAGAAAACTAAAGTCCGATTTAAACATATGTGCGTTCAAGTCCATATTCGTATGTAAAATATTAGGTTAAGTTGAATCAACCTTTTGGATCGGATTTTGCTATGTGTCGGTGTTGAACCGGCCCTGGTTATCCGCTACTATCGTATGACTCCACCCATGATAAAGCACCATTTTTCCGTGCATCCGGTATGACTCCATCGGATCACTTCAAAATCAGTCCTTATGATTGGCTAGTTGATGCCTCCACGCATCCGTTTTCTACGTGTCCACTACGTGTCTATCTTTTCCTCCTACGTGTCAGTGTTTATCAGCCACGGAAGCAAAATTATTGCTCCTATTCCAGTCGGATTTTGCTATATCCGCTGTCAGCACTTCCCGTGAATGCCTTTAGTTACCAATTAGACCTAGACGTCGGTCCGGTCAGATGGCAATAGCTATCCGTCAATCCGTTATGTCCGATTTAAGCCTATAAGCTCTTTCCCGCTAAGTCCGATATTGGACCTTGTAGCCAACAAGCCCGACGTTCAAGTATTTCCTTCTCCCCTTGGATATAACTAGAGTTATCCTACAGCTAATAAGATCTGACTGTATCTTAATAGACTTTGTGCAACATATTATTGAACAGATGCATACTCGTCAACATAGGACACAGTAGCTTGATAGACTTGTTAATCCTACCGCAGCCACAATTCCCTGATTGATTAAGTACGACTTGGGTAAGGTCAGATTTTAGCTGTGCACCTCTATAGGACTTTCATTACTCAGTAATTATACTAAGCTCCAGTACATATAGCTCTAGTTTTTGGTTAACAGCTTGGGAACAGCTATAACCCTCAGTTTCCCTCAGTATCCAAGCTCAAAACTATGTTATTAACATAATTAATATCGGATTTCGAGCCTAGAACCGCAAAAATGGCTCGTCAACGCCATACCAGAAACATTTTAACGTCGCCCCCGATGTATCGGATCTACACCCTTTTGGACAAATGGACTGTTTCACCTGACAAGCTCAGTGAGCAGGCTATCCAAGGGCGATGGATTGGGAAGGACCCTGACTCGAATGGATATTGGATCTATTGGCCAGACAGGAAGTCTATTACAGTGGAGAGGAACATCACCTACTCTAACCAGCCGATCCAACCCGTTGAGGGGGAGGAAAATCTCGATTTAGATCTCGACAAGTCTATCACCGAGTCGGATCCGCCGCTTATTCCCGTTCCCGAAGAAATTACTGAACCTATTGATGCCGAAATCATTACTGGCAAGCGATCCCAAAAACCTAGTAGGAAAATCGCCGATATCATGGAAGGGAAAGCTCAGGCTAAAGTCGCCAAGTATCTAACCGCTAGTCTCATTGCCGTCACATCCGAAATCGAAGCCTTCGACCCACTCTCTGTTGCCGAAGCGAAACAAAGTCCAGATTGGCCGAAGTGGGAAGAAGCCATGAAAGAAGAAATCTCTAGATTGGAAGCTCGAGGAACTTATTTTCCAGTTGATCCACCAGATGACGCCAACATCCTCACGTGCAAATGGGTTTACAGAACCAAGAAAGACGAACATAGAAAAATCACAGGCTATCGTGCACGTCTAGTTATCCGAGGTTACAATCAAATTCCCGAAGTCGACTACTTTCCAGACGAAACTTTTGCATCCGTTGCCAAACTTCCTTCTATTCGATCCATCCTTAGTATCGCGTCCCAGCATGACATGATCATTCACCAAATGGACGTCAAGTCCGCCTACCTGTATGGTAAACTCGACTCTAACGAAACGATATACATGAAACCACCCACCGGAGTCGAAGTTAAAGGAGTTAAATCAGGTCAGGTTTTACAGCTTAAACTCGCGCTTTATGGTTTAAAGCAAGCTGGCAGACGTTGGTATCTCAGATTTTGCGAAATCATGAAACAAGTCGGACTCACCAGATCGGAATTCGACCACGCTGTATTCTATCGGAAGGAACCTCTGGTCATCATCTTTATTCACGTCGACGACATGACTCTGCTCATGAAGAACATTGGAGACATGGAGAAGTTGAAGAAGAAAATCAAGGATATTGTTGAAGTTGTAGATTCAGGTGAACTACACTGGATGTTAGGAATCGAAATTCGTCGAAACCCTGCCGCCAAAACTTTGTTTATGTCACAACGTTCCTACATCGACTCGATCTTATCTCGTTACGGTTTCACGGACACCAAACCACTCTCTATCCCTATCGACCCTCACGTTAAACTCTCGAAATCGCAATGTCCTACCACGACCGAAGAAATGGCTATAATGCGGAACAAGCCCTATCGCGAAGCTCTCGGAGCTTTACAGTACCTATCTATTGCTACACGTCCCGACATTACTTTTGCTGTTTCTCAACTCGCACAATTCTCCCAGAACCCAGGACTCACTCATTGGAACGCTCTCAAGCGTGTCTACGCCTATCTGAAGGGAACGAGGGATTTATGGTTAACTTTTGGAAATGAGAATGTGGAACTTATTGGTTACTCTGACGCTGATGGAATGTCTAACGAAGACCGACATGCTATCTCAGGATATGTTTTTATGTTGAACGGAGGCGCTATTTCATGGTCATCGAAACGCCAGGAGACAATTTCCTTATCGACCACGGAAGCTGAGTACATCGCACTTACTCATGCCGCAAAGGAAGCTATTTGGATTCGAAACTTCTTATCCGAAATATTTGGTAAAATGGCTGATCCCGTACTAGTTTATTCCAACAATCAATCTGCCATCGCACTCGCCAAAAACGACCGTTTTCACGCACGTACCAAACACATCGACATACGCTATCACTTTATTCGCTACGCCATCGAGGAGAGTAAAATCTCGCTCACCTACTGTCCTACCGAGGACATGACTGCTGATATTTTCACAAAGGCTCTACCCTCTGTTAAAGCCAAACACTTTGCTTCATCACTTGGACTCGCCAAGGTTTGAGGGGGAGTATTGGATATATTTACTATCACTACTTACACAGGACTCTTGCATTAATCGTCACCGTCTCCACTTGCCATATCGACTCACTTGTGCTGTTCTACTACACCTCTATATTTATCACTGTGCTGTATACACGTAGCCACAGTTGCCACAGCTATCTACACCACTATGTAGTCATACTGATATCACTGCCTCATCATTGCTGTATGTTTCCTTACTCGTATTATATTGGACTCAGTAGTATAAGTACTCTCTGTGTTGTACCCAGTACTGTAGAGAATCTTATCCTCGCATCTGTTGCTTGTCTCATCTCTCACCACTGCTGCTGCTCATCTGTTGAGCCTTACTGCTGCTATAGAACTGTCGCATTAGTTGCCTAGTTCTGATAGTATTGGCAACAAACATTCCTTGGCATAACCAGGCAAACATCACCTTTTTCTCTAATGTTTGAGGTAAGCAAACATTAGAGGTAAAAGTCCTTCCCCAATTGGTAACATCATAGTGAAATCTGTCGAAGTATTTTTTCAACATATTAGTTTGTACTGAAATATAGATTCAAAAATTCTCTAAATCAACATACTGAGTCCAACCATGCTCAAGCAGTATCCCTTCTTGTCCAGCAATAGACCTCCAAGTACTGACAATTGATGAGTATGACCTGTCCAATTTTTCAAACCATCCAACAGTTCTGAATGAGTCCTTGTCACTGGCAGTCCATGATATCTGGAGGAGAGTGATCGGAAACATGCTGTGTCTGATGTAGTAGTTCCAGAAATTCAATGTATCTAGAGAGGGGCTGGTTATAATCCGTTGTGAGGGGGAATCTTTTTTTGGAATGCCCCAAAGATATTCCAATGTACGGGTTTCATCATGAAGCAAGTCAAAAGGCAACAGTTTTTCAGGCTTCTGAGGCTCAGCGTTAATGCTAAGGAGTGGTAATTCCCTTGTAATTAATTGTGAACCCATTTCGCCTTGGCTTTGTGAGCCAAAACAAATCATTGCTGTATCGCGTCGGACAAAAACGGCACCTTGCTACTGATACTTGTCAGTGAATGACGAAATTTGTAGTAGAAGGACTCAAATCTGACCCGACAACCTTCATTTGCAAATGAAATGCCTCCCATGCTTTCTGGAAACTTCCATCTTGCCAGATCCTAAGGGAAACACAATTACGCTTAGACTCTTCTAGAATCCCGGATAGAAAAAAAATGTTGTACAAAATGAACGGTAAGGTAGCACTTGACAATAGGGGAGCATTTTTCCCAAATTTGTGCCAAAGGAACAACATCTGTCAGAGATCAATGGATACACCTCAAATACTCGAAGCTCTCACTGACCATCACAAAACACCAAAGCTGGATTCGATTTTTGCCTACTCACTCCAAACAAGTGCACAACATTCTGATGGCTGAATTATCCAAAATCAAGGTCATTTATCAAAACAAACACAATGAAAACGTGGTGAGAACCATACTGCTCAGAATACCTCAAGAAATCTCGTTCCCAAGCCTGCAAAAAGAAATTGTAGGAGGTTAATTTGAAACTCTAGAGTTAGCAAACCTCGATGACATACGGCATACGCATCTCGCCCGCTATAATGCATGGCGACACAATGACTGTGATCACCCGCTACTCCGAACAACTTGACACTATGGGCAGTTCTAGTATATTTCAATTTCTTTCGCATCGGATTCCGATCACTCCACAGCGATGTCTCCTCCTCGTCGACTTCTCTTTTAGATAGTTCTTGTAAAAGCAGTATGTCACACCGACGTAAATCGTGATACTACCAGTAAATTATAGCTTGTACTTGGTAAACGAATCGCTGAGACACCTACTTGATTGAAAATTGACTCTCCACGTGCACCGTTTGAGACAATTTGGTCTTGAGGACCAATGATCTGGGTGATATGATCTCCTGCTACAAAGTTGGTTATAGTATGATCTCCGGCTGTATTGATTATATGACTGCCTTCAAACGAGGAGTGCGAAGTATTTTGAAAGAAGTTGGAAGTAGACATGGTTTGGTCACTTTAGAGAAGAGGGTGGGTTAGAGGTAGATAAGGTGTCAGGACGTTGGGACGTTGGGTTTAAATGGTCAAATTACACTGGAACAACATGAGGCAGATATATGTGCATCGCCATAAGAATGTTAGGATAAGCGCCCTTCAACAGCTTTGAACTGCTCTCAGGAAGTCAGCTGGTCTTAGCTTGAGGCTTGATGCAATGCTTGTGGCGTGATACGATCTGTCAAAGTACTAATTTTGGGTCGCGAGTTCTTGAGACCTGATGAAACGGACCACTCAGCTAACAAAAAAAGCTGAAACGGGCAGGTTCAGAGTGCAACGTTTTTCATTGTGGACCTTATTCCCGCTACCTTAAGTAGTGGGTCTTGTCGTACAGTTACACCAAAAACCATGTCTCCGATCATTTTGGCTGGTAAACGGATTTCTGGTCCTTCGGACCGCTCAGTTCCCGCCATTCCGGGCCGGCCCCTTGTGACCAACTGCTGTAATCCTGAAACAACCCACGCAATTTACCCGCAAACCCCGTTCTTCCTGACCATCATGTCCCTCCTCACCATTCGCGATATTCCCGTTACACGCTTTTATTGCGACTTTTGTCTTACAAACACGGTCCTCTCCTCCGATTTTGCGTTCGAACACAATCTGCAACACACTCCCTCAATTCCCCTCACCATCAAAGTCAACAAATCCAGAGCCGTTACGTTCACCGTTGATGCCCCTATCAGTCAATACTGTCGTCCCGGATGCCAATTGATACTAGGTAGTGATGTTCAAGCTGCCTGCATTAAAGCGACCGAAACAAGCTTGCCCGAACATTTGCAACGACTCTCTTGTGATCTGATACACACTCAACCCGTAGCTCTCCCACCCTCCTATTCTTTTGGCCCATGTGAGTCCTGGAAATGAAGCTCACTTTGACGATACCTGACCGATGTCCCAGCGCCTACTCAACCCTCTGCTCAGTCCGCGACTGTCATTCGTGAGAACGCCGGCTCCGCCGAGAACCACTTAACACATGGGAAGAATAACAAACCCCACGCTGGCCTAACATCACCCCCTTCTTTTGACCATTCACGCACGTCCGAGCCTTCAAGTTCTACCGTTCCCAACATAACAACGAGTACACCAGATGGACCCAGTCTGCTGCGTGATATCCTTACTGGCGGTTTTGTGCACGGATATCGATGTACCCCTTTTAGTGAAGATCTTTCGGCTATGAGGAAATGCGCAACTAACCATGGGATAAACTGGCGGGGAACACTCCGAATCGCAGATCTGCGTAATGCAATATTGCATCACATCTTTACAGGTGCATGTATTATGGGCCATTCCGAGGTTTGTCAAGTGTTGAGCACAGGATTTATTGATACATCCCATTTTGTCCAAGTAGCAGTAGACTCTATCACCCGTAATAAAAACAATTTAGAACACATGTTACATGTTACTAACTCTCTCGGATTGGGACCGTTCTCAGCACAGAAGGTTAGCCGAGCATTACAGAGATATGCGAAGAGTAAAGCCACCTTTTCTGCAACTCATCCCGAGTTACCAGCCAATTTCAGCAGGATGACTATTTCCACACTGCTTGACATCGCAACCTCTCATGGCCTGCCCATCGCTAGGTACACCGGCAGTAGACAAGACCTGAAAACGATGATCGCTTCGCATTTTGTCCAGGGCCAATGTTATGATAATACTGCCAATG
>ML179779.1:23698-51877 GCA_004369135.1 Dendrothele bispora CBS 962.96 | reverse complement strand
TCTTGTCGTTGGTTGACCAAAAAAACCACTATTTCGATCACTGGCTGGTAGACGAGCGATTTGAAATAAAAATGCAAAAAGTCATGTGCTAATTTGTAAGCATCGGAGGAGTAACCGGCAACAGGGACCCATTCAGGATACGGCCGGGTTGCACGCAACACGCAAAGCATCATGCGTGCCGTGCAGGCTTAATAGCATACTTCGCTCGGCGCGCGTTGGCTTCTTCAAGCCTCTTGTAACCCTTCTCTCCCTCCTTTTCTGACAACTGCACCCCCAGCGTTAACGTCTCATTAACCTCTGATAAACATGCCGTTCCGTGAGTTTGCCCACGAAATTAAGGCCACTGTGGACTAGCAATTTCCGTATTCTGTACTCTCGAGTCTCCATGCAACAATTTTGCTCGAAATCGATATGTAGTTCCTTGCCTATGCCTTTCACACTCACGCTGATGTGTTCACAGGGTAATCTCATTAAAAATGGTGTCCTCACATACTATGGGTGTCCAGGAAGTGAAATTTCTTGAGGAATCACTTTGTACGGCTTCCTTGGCATTAACTTTGGGACCAAGAAAACTACATAGGGAAATAGCTTACTCTCTTGAGAACCCTTAACCTGAATTATTTTTTTTCTCGTCATCGTTACTACATCAGGCACTGTCTGAGCAATGCTCATAAAATGAAATTTGGTATGCCATATCAACATTGATCCTTTCATAGCTCTTCTTCCACTGCATAAAAACATACAATTCTTGGCTTTAAGGTATTAAGATATATCCTTATAGCTATGGGTCAATCTACATTTGAAAACTCCTCCACAATAAAAAGTACTCTGCTCTAACATGTCACACCTTAGAATCAAGGTTCACCAAGCACTTATAGAAAGTTTGCTCTTTTGAGTTGGCCTTTCCCCTCCTCTGACTTAGAAAAAAAGACAAAGCCTTGTATGTAAGTGGAAGGAAGTGTAATTCAAGAATTTCACTTCTTGAACATCCATAGTACTGAATGTACTCGCAAAAGCACCTGAAAATCTTTTTTCACTGCCTCAACTCCTGTAACTGCTCACAACTTTAGATCACTGGATGTTCAGTGTTATCATCTCAGACATTTAGTGGACATATCATTGGTGGTGAATGTTTGGATGAACTTTAAGTTATTCCAGTGGCACTCTGTAACCATATGCCTGTTGGGTATGTAGGCGCAAGGTCATGGGAGGACAAACTATGCATGTGTTTTGAATATGGCATTTTTCCATTGGATAGATGCAGCTTGGTGGACTCGGATTTGTGTGGAAATTTTCTGGTGATTAGTAGTTAACACAATATATTTATTTACAGATGTGTCACTGATATCATTTTCTTTGCTGTTGTCTCTTCTGCGGGTAGCGGGTGTCGCTGCAAAGTCGGCCTTACTGGTTATTAGATAAGAAAGAAACAGGGTATTATGTCTTGGGTTCGAGGACCATTCCCACGGTAAATTAAGTAAGATTTTTGGCTCATGATTAGGTAACACCAATCGGAGAACTCGACCGAAGACCGAACGGAAGACCGAAAAACTCTTTTTGGAATCAACACACCTCTCCAAACCCAAAACTCATCCAAACGTTGTACCAGACTGAATAATGTTCCCGATGAACTGTGGAAATGGTACTTTCAGCATTCTAACAATATACATATAGACCTAGTTCTCATACCACAGAAACCTTCATTGGAGCCAAATGCAACTCAAAAACAGGCAGAGGTAATTATTTGTGGTATTTGGTATTTTTCTGACAGGTTCTTTGGTAGATTGTTTGTGTGAAGACAGATTCAGGGGTATTGGTCTCAGAATTTTCAGTACATTGTGTGCATGGGTTTGAGAGTTTATTATACATATCCTTCAGGTTTTCCTGTATCTGGTCACATTTAATATTGCTTTGGCTCTCAATTCAATGTTGTGTTATTGTCTGGGGTACTTTGATTATTGTGTTTCATGGCATTAAATTTAATATTGATGTTGTCAGGTCTTTCGGCCTTCAATTTTTTTGGTGTTCTGGGAGTCAGGGATGCCCGCTTGAAGGGGTTAGGATGCACAAGCAATGGCCCATTTCCTTTGATTATGTAAGATAGCCCTACAGGGTAACATTCTTTGGTGGGGATCAGATGTAGAGAGAGTGAAAATAGGACTTGACACAAACTACAGTCATAATCTTGTAGACATCTCCTTTCTCAAGAAAATGTGGTACTCCTTGTTTGGGACCTTATGAATTTGAATTCTGGTTAAAATCAAGAACCAGCTGGCTGACATCTAACAAAAAATGTAAACATAAGCTCTCAAAATGGGCCACTGCTTGTTGACTGCTTGTGCATGGCAAGTGCAAGGCCATAGTACAAGGCCATAAACTGTGGACAATAATTGATAAGATTACTGATATTCCCAATGGAGATACTTCCCAGAAATGACACGGCCACCTGCATGGCCCAAGGTTAGCAGGGACAAAGTCCTCCTAAAGTTGGCCTCATGATACAAAATCAAAATGAAGAATATAAGACCTTTGCACTTCTTTCACAATTGCAGTGACATAAGAAAGTGAGCCCTTGTCCTTAGACTTCAAACTTGAGCTCAGGTAAAACAACCTTCCCCCCAAGAATTAGTCCAATTTCTGCTGGGCTTTATGCTTATATTAGTGTTGTCAAGACTCGGCTTTGACTCACTCCGGCTCGACTCCCATTGACTCCGGCTCCAATGCCGGCGACTCCACTCCGGAGTCGACTCGAGTCAGCCGAGTCACTTATGTAGTAAATTTATTAATAGCAAATATATTGTTGAATAGAATTTGGTACATTCCAAAATGGGTAGTTAAGCTGTTGTACACCAAAAATGGGAGATTTATTTGTCTTCCCACAGCTGATGGCTCAATTTCGCTCAACTGACTATAAAGTTGCCGGAGTCACGAGTCATTGGCTCGACTCGGCTCGACTAAAAATCGACTCGACTCGTCGACTAGCCAGAGTCGAGTCGAGTCACGTGCAACACTAGCTTATATTGGGGGTTACAAACCATTGCTAAAATGATTGAAAATATTGCAAGTGTTGTATCTGTGCCACCTGTCAATACATTGATTAAATCAATGTTTATGATAGCTAATGTCTCATGATTCTTGTTTGACCACCCATGGCAGTACCGGTTTATATATATGGGTGGACATGATCCAGGCCCGTATTGCAATACCGCTGGCATATTGCCACACTGGATCATTGGGGAGATATAGCAATACAGGGTGGAGGCCTCTGGGCAGGGCTCTCGGAGCCATGGAGCACTGTCGGCATTATATGGCTGGAAGCGGCATCACGGCCTGATAATGTCATACAAAGAATTACTTGCACGTGCTGTGGCCACAGTGGCTGATAGGGGCTGTTTTGAGTAAAACCCGATATGGGTCAGATAAGATCTAGGTGTCTCGGGTAATCTGGTGGGGATTCATTACCCGATGATGGATTTGTTATCCATTTATGGATAGGGGCTGTGGCTGAAGAGAAAAATGCAAAAAACTCGCCAGGAGCCGGCGATGAAAACACAAAAAATTATGTAAGCAGGTGTATAGGGGTATTTTTGGGTGAGGAATCTGAATTTCCAATCAGTTTAGTCATATCTCTCACGGTAGTGAGATATTGGCAAATTACTGCTCAAAAAGGCAGATGTACTTTTTTCCCAGGGTGCAAATGAGGATTAAAATTTTATGTAAGCAGGTTTCTAGGGGTATTTTTGGGTGAGGAATCCGAATTTCCAATTGGTTTAGTCATATCTCTCACGGTTAGTGAGATATTGGCAAATTACTGCTCAAAAAGACAGGTGTACTTTGTTCCCAGGATGCAAATGAGGATTGAAAATTTATGTAAGCAGGTTTCTAGGGTATTTTTGGGTGAGGAATCCGAATTTTCAATTAGTTCAGTCGTATCTCATACAGGTAGTGAGATATTCACAAAAATTACTGCCCAAAAGGCAGACAGATGTACTTTTTTTTCTCAGCAGGTGTAAATGAGGATTGAAATTTTTTGTAAGCAGGTCTCTAGGGGTACTTTTGATTGAGGAATCCGAATTTTCCATTCATTTTAGTCATATGTCTTAGGGTTGGTGAGATATTAACAAATTACTGTTGAAAAAGGCAGACAGATGTACTTTTTTCCCAGGGGGTGCAAATGAGTATTGAAAATTTTATGTAAGCAGGTTTCTCAGGGTAATTTTGGGTGTAGTAGTTTGAATCTCCACATCATCTCTGTCATATCTCTCATGGTCTTGTGAGATATTGGCAATTTACTGCTCAATTACAGTCAGAAAGATGTATTTTGTTCCTAGGGGATGCCAGATGTGGATTGAAAATTTATGTAAGCAGGTTTCTAGTGAATGAATTTTTGGTGATGCATCCGAATTTTCAATTATTTCTTAAGATTACTGGTCAGTGAGATATTGATTCAGATTACTTTGCAAAAATCAGACAGATGTACTTTTTCCCATCAGGTGCAAATGAGGTATTGCATATTTTTGTAAGCAGGTTTCTTGGTGTATTTTCAGGTGACGAATCCCTATTTTTAATCCATTTGGTCGTATGTCTCAGGTGTTCAAAAATCCTTCTAAGAACTGAGTTAGTCCTAATTTGATCTGTCGTTACTTTTTGTTTATTTGAGATCAGTTTTTACCTTGTGTGATATGGGTTTGAAATTGCAATAATCTTAGTTATGTGGTATTTGATCTATGTGTACTAACATCTCCATAGACTTGTATGTAAATCATTTTATTGATTGACTTATGGGTACATCTGAGATGATATGTTGTTATTCATTGTATCTGATTTAATATTCCTGTAGTAGATTTACTGAGATCATCATTTACAATCTCTCATTTGAAAATGATAGATTGTCAATGTTGATCTTAGTCTATCTACTCTTGGAATATTATATTAGATACAATGATTACCAACCTCTCATCTCAGATGTTCTCAAAGTCAATCCCTAGTATGAACATACAAGTCTCTGGAGATGTTAGTACAGATATATGAATACCCATGACTAAGATTTTTGCAATTTCCAACCCATATCACTCATGGAAACTGGTTTCAAATAATAAAATGTAACGACATTTCAAATTTGGATTCATCAGTCAGAAAACACCTGAGAGATATGACTAAATGGATTGAAAATATGATTCTTCACCTGAAAATACACCTAGGAAACCTGCTTACAAAAATTTGCAATCCTCATTTGCACCTGCTGGGAAAAAGTACATCTGTCTGCTTTTTGGGCAGTAATTTTGTTAATATCTCACTACCTGTAAGAGAAATAATTGAAAATTCGGATTCCTCACCCAAAATTATCCCTAGAAACCTGCTTACATGAATTTTCAATCCTCATCTGCACCCTGGGAACAAAGTACATCTTTCTGACTTTGAGAGCAGTAATTTGTTAATATCTCACTAACCATGAGAGATATGACTGAGCTGATTGGAGATTCGGACTCTACACTCAAAATTATCCTTAGAAACCTGCTTACATAAAATTTCAATACTCATTTGGACCCCCTGGGAAAAAAGTACATCTTTCTGCCTTTTTGAGCAGTAATTTGTTAATATCTCACTACCCCTGAGACCTATGACTAAACTGATGGAAAATTCGGATTCCTCACTCAAAAGTACCCCTAGAGACCTGCTTACATAAAATTTCAATCCTCATTTGCACCTGCTGAGAAAAAAGTACATCTGTCTGCCTTTTGGGCAGTAATTTGTGAATATCTCACTACCTGTATGAGATACGACTGAACTGATTGAAAATTCGGATTCCTCACCCAAAAATACCCCTAGAAACCTGCTTACATAAATTTTCAATCCTCATTTGCATCCTGGGAACAAAGTACACCTGTCTTTTTGAGTAGTAATTTTGCCAATATCTCACTAACCGTGAGAGATATGACTAAACCCAATTGGAAATTCGGATTCCTCACCCAAAAATACCCCTAGAAACCTGCTTACATAAAATTTTAATCCTCATTTGCACCCTGGGAAAAAAGTACATCTGCCTTTTTGAGCAGTAATTTGCCAATATCTCACTACCTGTGAGAGATATGACTAAACTGATTGGAAATTCAGATTCCTCACCCAAAAATACCCCTATACATCTGATTACATAATTTTTTGTGTTTTCATCGCCGGCTCCTGGCGAGTTTTTTGCATTTTTCTCTTCAGCCACAGCCCCTATCCATAAATGGATAACAAATCCATCATCGGGTAATGAATCCCCCACCAGATTACCCGAGACACCTAGGTCTTATCTGACCCATATCGGGTTTTTACTCAAAACAGCCCCTATCAGCCACTGTGGCCACAGCACGTGCAAGTAATTCTTTGTATGACATTATCAGGCCGTGATGCCGCTTCCAGCCATATAATGCCGACAGTGCTCCATGGCTCCGAGAGCCCTGCCCAGAGGCCTCCACCCTGTATTGCTATATCTCTCCCAATGATCCAGTGTGGCAATATGCCAGCGGTATTGCAATACGGGCCTGGATCATGTCCACCCATATATATAAACCGGTACTGCCATGGGTGGTCAAACAAGAATCATGAGACATTAGCTATCATAAACATTGATTTAATCAATGTATTGACAGGTGGCACAGATACAACACTTGCAATATTTTCAATCATTTTAGCAATGGTTTGTAACCCCCAATATAAGCTAGTGTTGCACGTGACTCGACTCGACTCTGGCTAGTCGACGAGTCGAGTCGATTTTTAGTCGAGCCGAGTCGAGCCAATGACTCGTGACTCCGGCAACTTTATAGTCAGTTGAGCGAAATTGAGCCATCAGCTGTGGGAAGACAAATAAATCTCCCATTTGGTGTACAACAGCTTAACTACCCATTTTGGAATGTACCAAATTCTATTCAACAATATATTTGCTATTAATAAATTTACTACATAAGTGACTCGGCTGACTCGAGTCGACTCCGGAGTGGAGTCGCCGGCATTGGAGCCGGAGTCAATGGGAGTCGAGCCGGAGTGAGTCAAAGCCGAGTCTTGACAACACTAATATAAGCATAAAGCCCAGCAGAAATTGGACTAATTCTTGGGGGGAAGGTTGTTTTACCTGAGCTCAAGTTTGAAGTCTAAGGACAAGGGCTCACTTTCTTATGTCACTGCAATTGTGAAAGAAGTGCAAAGGTCTTATATTCTTCATTTTGATTTTGTATCATGAGGCCAACTTTAGGAGGACTTTGTCCCTGCTAACCTTGGGCCATGCAGGTGGCCGTGTCATTTCTGGGAAGTATCTCCATTGGGAATATCAGTAATCTTATCAATTATTGTCCACAGTTTATGGCCTTGTACTATGGCCTTGCACTTGCCATGCACAAGCAGTCAACAAGCAGTGGCCCATTTTGAGAGCTTATGTTTACATTTTTTGTTAGATGTCAGCCAGCTGGTTCTTGATTTTAACCAGAATTCAAATTCATAAGGTCCCAAACAAGGAGTACCACATTTTCTTGAGAAAGGAGATGTCTACAAGATTATGACTGTAGTTTGTGTCAAGTCCTATTTTCACTCTCTCTACATCTGATCCCCACCAAAGAATGTTACCCTGTAGGGCTATCTTACATAATCAAAGGAAATGGGCCATTGCTTGTGCATCCTAACCCCTTCAAGCGGGGCATCCCTGACTCCCAGAACACCAAAAAAATTGAAGGCCGAAAGACCTGACAACATCAATATTAAATTTAATGCCATGAAACACAATAATCAAAGTACCCCAGACAATAACACAACATTGAATTGAGAGCCAAAGCAATATTAAATGTGACCAGATACAGGAAAACCTGAAGGATATGTATAATAAACTCTCAAACCCATGCACACAATGTACTGAAAATTCTGAGACCAATACCCCCTGAATCTGTCTTCACACAAACAATCTACCAAAGAACCTGTCAGAAAAATACCAAATACCACAAATAATTACCTCTGCCTGTTTTTGAGTTGCATTTGGCTCCAATGAAGGTTTCTGTGGTATGAGAACTAGGTCTATATGTATATTGTTAGAATGCTGAAAGTACCATTTCCACAGTTCATCGGGAACATTATTCAGTCTGGTACAACGTTTGGATGAGTTTGTGGGTTTGGAGAGGTGTGTTGATTCCAAAAAGAGTTTTTCGGTCTTCCGTTCGGTCTTCGGTCGAGTTCTCCGATTGGTGTTACCTAATCATGAGCCAAAAATCTTACTTAATTTACCGTGGGAATGGTCCTCGAACCCAAGACATAATACCCTGTTTCTTTCTTATCTAATAACCAGTAAGGCCGACTTTGCAGCGACACCCGCTACCCGCAGAAGAGACAACAGCAAAGAAAATGATATCAGTGACACATCTGTAAATAAAATATATTGTGTTAACTACTAATCACCAGAAAATTTCCACACAAATCCGAGTCCACCAAGCTGCATCTATCCAATGGAAAAATGCCATATTCAAAACACATGCATAGTTTGTCCTCCCATGACCTTGCGCCTACATACCCAACAGGCATATGGTTACAGAGTGCCACTGGAATAACTTAAAGTTCATCCAAACATTCACCACCAATGATATGTCCACTAAATGTCTGAGATGATAACACTGAACATCCAGTGATCTAAAGTTGTGAGCAGTTACAGGAGTTGAGGCAGTGAAAAAAGATTTTCAGGTGCTTTTGCGAGTACATTCAGTACTATGGATGTTCAAGAAGTGAAATTCTTGAATTACACTTCCTTCCACTTACATACAAGGCTTTGTCTTTTTTTCTAAGTCAGAGGAGGGGAAAGGCCAACTCAAAAGAGCAAACTTTCTATAAGTGCTTGGTGAACCTTGATTCTAAGGTGTGACATGTTAGAGCAGAGTACTTTTTATTGTGGAGGAGTTTTCAAATGTAGATTGACCCATAGCTATAAGGATATATCTTAATACCTTAAAGCCAAGAATTGTATGTTTTTATGCAGTGGAAGAAGAGCTATGAAAGGATCAATGTTGATATGGCATACCAAATTTCATTTTATGAGCATTGCTCAGACAGTGCCTGATGTAGTAACGATGACGAGAAAAAAAAATAATTCAGGTTAAGGGTTCTCAAGAGAGTAAGCTATTTCCCTATGTAGTTTTCTTGGTCCCAAAGTTAATGCCAAGGAAGCCGTACAAAGTGATTCCTCAAGAAATTTCACTTCCTGGACACCCATAGTATGTGAGGACACCATTTTAATGAGATTACCCTGTGAACACATCAGCGTGAGTGTGAAAGGCATAGGCAAGGAACTACATATCGATTTCGAGCAAAATTGTTGCATGGAGACTCGAGAGTACAGAATACGGAAATTGCTAGTCCACAGTGGCCTTAATTTCGTGGGCAAACTCACGGAACGGCATGTTTATCAGAGGTTAATGAGACGTTAACGCTGGGGGTGCAGTTGTCAGAAAAGGAGGGAGAGAGAAGGGTTACAAGAGGCTTGAAGAAGCCAACGCGCGCCGAGCGAAGTATGCTATTAAGCCTGCACGGCACGCATGATGCTTTGCGTGTTGCGTGCAACCCGGCCGTATCCTGAATGGGTCCCTGTTGCCGGTTACTCCTCCGATGCTTACAAATTAGCACATGACTTTTTGCATTTTTATTTCAAATCGCTCGTCTACCAGCCAGTGATCGAAATAGTGGTTTTTTTGGTCAACCAACGACAAGATCCTTAACCCCTAAAGGGGTAGCAGGAATTTGTTTACAAATAGATAAGGGAGAGTCGGGGATGGCAAGTACGAGGCTGTAAATTGTGTGAACAATTACAATGAGGTAATGATAGGATAAGATTTTCCAAATGCAGAATACATGTGGGAACCAGCCAGCCCAAGTTTAATAAGGACGAGAACTCTGTAAACAGTGGCCACAATTTAGGTGCAATCATCTGTTTCTTTAGTGTTGGTCTCTACATTGTTCTTTGAATACTACGGAAGTGCCAGCATCGAAGACTTTCTTGATCATAATCAAGTCCCCAGTCCAACTTCAGCAAGTGGCTTTCTCTCAGGTATGTAGTCATCATTGTAATCGGCTAAGATAGTGACTACTTGCTTCCTAGAGATGACTACTGCACCGTCCCTTCCAAATCAGTCTTCTTTTTGGTCTCCAACACTCTACACCTTTGTGATCATGTCAGGCTTGCCATTTTCTCGACACTAGCTCTAATTACCTTCACACCGTCCCTCCAAGCCTGATATTTGATCATGCAATCTGAGCACGCCCGCTCTCTGTAGCACTCAGAGCATGCATAGGCCGCATCCGGCAGTTCAAGCCCTTTTTGCGATTCTGATTACTCACCTCTAGGCTCCAGGCAGCGATCACACAGCTGATTACTGCTGAATGCTAGACAGACAATTCCCAAAGGAGATGTAAATGGCTCATGAAACAAGTGGCCAAGTCACTTACACATTCCCCATAGGATCATCAATATTCTCATCAGGACTCGACCATGAAAAAACCATCTACAAGTAGATGGCACTTACATAACCCTTTAGTACCAGGCCCAATCAGCACTGGATTGACACCACCATCTTGGCAAGCTGGGTTTAGCGAAAGAAAATGCATAGAGGGCTTTGTTAAGCGATGCTTACCAACAAAGTCTAAGTGACAGATGGGTTCTGATCCATAGGCATTAATCAACGCGGAACACCATCAATGTGGCACAATGATGTACTTACTCTGATGAATTGATAATGCAAGAAAGTTCAAAATGGACAGTCGATTTCTATCATCTCAGGCTCTCACATATAAGCTCATGCTTTATGCTTACACTGTTAAGGACCATCTAGAGTATGTCTGTCCTTGAAAGCTATCAATACTCCGCTTTCATTGTATTAAACCTCCCATCGATGGTATGCTAAATTTATTCATGTCTTGGGTATCCCGAATGAAAACTTATCCATTTTTTCAAAGTTCTGTACACTATTTTATGGTGCTGAGCCTTATGACAAGAATCAACATAATTGTATTACTGACAAATTACTCTTAACTTTACAGGTATCTACCTGGTCTTGTTTGTGACTTGCATATACATTATGACACATCGGAAGGGTTGTGTTAAGAGAATGCAATTTATTGCTATAGTGGCATTGTTTGCGCTTGCTACCTTGGGTTTCATTTCTAGCTGCATCTATACCATTTTATCCATCAAATATGATGTCATTAATGACGGGTCAGGCTCTTTCAAAGGATTACAATTACTAGAAAGCTCAAGGTATGTATTTTTATAGAAGAACATTTCATCAGTGCTTAAATCAGGGTCAGCACAATTGTGTTTGGACTCTATGTTCTAGCAAAGTAAGTGTCCCTTCACTCCTAAATGTTCTCTATCTTCGGGCTAATTTCAGCATCTAGCATTACTGCAGATATTGTTTTGGTAAGCCTCGAAAGAGATAACTTGATATGTCCTAATAACTCCTAGAATACAGATTCATAGATGCTACAAGATTTGGGGAGCTAAGAAAAAGATAATTATCTTCCCTGTATTCATATCAATCATTAACAATGGTTAGTCCTTCATCTATTTCAATGTGATTACTGCTGAGATCAGCCATCAAGGTCTTGCACTAGTGGGACTGATTACTGAGGTGGTTGAATTAGCACATTTTTATTCGAGGTCCTACGAAGAAAATCTATCAATGGAAAGGATGCGAGTTCTTGGAGAATACTCATTAAAGTCATTTTTGGCAGTAAACTTTTTCACAAATCTGTTCATTCCATTGATGATTGGTAATAGAAAAAATTTCTTCTCTGTCATGATACCTTATTTACTGACTCCTGATCTTTAGCTGGACGTATCTGGTGGATTGGACACCAAGTCTCCAAATTTCTTCCCAGAGGGAAATTTCACCCAACAAAACACATTTTGGCAGTTTGGTATGCTTTCTTGACCTTTGATTTGCATTGCATAGTTGACATTCACTGATGTGCAGCCTTGAGTCAGGAATCATGTATCCTTTGGCTCTCATTCCTGCTCTAGTTTTCACCTTTGAAACATTTAGTGTTCAAGCTGCCCCATCTTTTGATAGTCTAGTTGCAGTTCTGATTCAAGTTGTTGTGAGGGGAACTTTCATATACCTTTTGTATATTTCCCTGATACTGACTATTGAGAACACAGGGAATAGCACCAACATTCATCATTGTACGTGTTGCCCTTGGCATAAGCATTGAAAATGTGCATGACACCATACGTATGAATGAGGGAAGTGGGCGAAAGGATCAAGTGCTTTCAATGTGGGATGCCAACCACAACGATGAATGTGACCAGAGTGAGCAGTCTGTGTAGACCTATTCATGGTGATACATCTAAAGAAGGACTAAGTCTTCATATATAATTTGAACATTTGTGTGCTTATTTCTAAGTCTGCTTGTTGTAATCTGATCAAACTTGTTACATTTATATATGCTGCTATTGTTCACCTTTGAAACATTTAGTGTTCAAGCTGCCCCATCTTTTGATAGTCTAGTTGCAGTTCTGATTCAAGTTGTTGTGAGGGGAACTTTCATATACCTTTTGTATATTTCCCTGATACTGACTATTGAGAACACAGGGAATAGCACCAACATTCATCATTGTACGTGTTGCCCTTGGCATAAGCATTGAAAATGTGCATGACACCATACGTATGAATGAGGGAAGTGGGCGAAAGGATCAAGTGCTTTCAATGTGGGATGCCAACCACAACGATGAATGTGACCAGAGTGAGCAGTCTGTGTAGACCTATTCATGGTGATACATCTAAAGAAGGACTAAGTCTTCATATATAATTTGAACATTTGTGTGCTTATTTCTAAGTCTGCTTGTTGTAATCTGATCAAACTTGTTACATTTATATATGCTGCTATTGTGTCCCACTCTTTCATTTTGCTTTTGACACTCAAATTTTTATTCATGTTATTTACATAGTTTTTAACACTTCCAAATAGCAGCAATGGCAGATTTTGTGGTGTTTAATCGGCATTACAAGTTAGCAGTGGAAATGTGAATCTGGACCTTTATTTCACCGACCAATGACACCGAGTACTATCCCATTTCATTCAATTCGGACAGGAGTGTGAACTGTGACCACATGAACTACTTCAAATCCCGACCGGAGAGACTGTGATGCATGATACTTTAAAAGATTTCAGCTCCAATCTAAACAAATTCGTGAAAAAATTCATGACATTTTCTTTGAAATTTCAGCAAATTAACCTGGAGGCTGGGATCTGTGATAAGTAGAAGCGGGCCATCGCTATGCGTGGCAGTTACAAAGCTGGTACCTTGAGTAAAAAGTACACTAGTAAAATGACTCATGAATGATGACTTGATAGTCCAGACTTTGTATAGATAAGATAATTGGTTAACTATATGGGTCTATGTATGAAACTCCAGCAGCCAGTTCGAGTTTAGTAAGGACAAGACCTCCAAAAAAAAATAAAGATCTGTGACCTGTGACATCCAAACCGGGACAGTAACCTGTATTTATGCAATGGATGAGTGGAAATAGCATATGATAGGGTTGCAAATTGAGCATCTGGTATGGGAAAAAGGGGTAAGGAAGTCACTTACAATACTAGTGATTTGCAAGTGATTTGAGGGGGAGAGAACTCCAGCTTATAGGAACTTACTGGACTCACAAACTTGTCTCATTGTGACTCAGTGAGATGCAGCTCTGGTAGCATTCCCTATTGCTAAGCTAAATGACATGGGACATATGGGCGAGGTTTTACTGTGCATGTCAAGGTTTTGATGAAGAGCTGCCACAAGTACTTACGAGGCAACAGGTCCATCAACTGTTATGAAGAAATAGGACCATTGCTTCACATGGGAGGTATGAGGCTTGTGTAAGTTACAATTAGTAAGGCAGAAGGCAACTGGCAGTAATGATAAGATTGCCAAACGGATATAACTTATGGCAATTTGCACTGCCACCTGTGACTCACAATAAGTAAGCTTTAAGAACGAGTCCAGGACCCATGTCTTTTCTCAGAGAGGTTTGATCTGCAATCCGGACAAATTTTTCGGAATTTGGCCGAAATGTTAGGTCATAGTCCGGACAAAATGAGGGTCTAGTGCCGAATGTCTGATCAAAAGTCCGGACCTAAATCGACATGGGTCAACCAGGTTTGTTCAAAGTCCGGACAATGGTCACATGGGGTCACAGGCCAAAGCGCAGGCAAAATGCCTCATTTAGGGACTAGAAATTATTCAGACAAACAATGTGGCATTGTATTCTGCAAATGAAATCCTTGTTCAATATACTACTTTTGGCTCGAGCTCAACACTAAAGTTCAAGTTCAACATGAGCAATACACCCGACACTGGACACACTTTGAACTCCTTTCCTCATTCTCTTGAGTGATTCGGCTGTTACATAATCTTACATTGGTTCAAGACGGTGCTCAAGTTTCCGATAGTACCTGGAAAATGTACCAGGACTTGAAGGATGAGCGCGAGGCAATTGTCGCATCAGTAAAAACCCTCTTGAAGAGGCAGAAGGGATAGGGGGATGCAGGCGACGAGGAGATCTTCGAATAATTAGAATATTTGACATGTAAAAACGAAAATATATCTTTGATCAATAGTCCGGACAAAAAAAAATTTTTCGAGAGGTGATGACGGTCATCCGGACAAAATTTTCGAAAAGTGACAAAAAAAAAATCCGGACAAAAATTCCAGAATTAGCGATTTTCAGATCAAACATTTCTGAGGAAAGACATGGGTCCTACGAGTCCTCCTAAAGTCAGCCTCGTGATGAAGCAGTCTATGGACCTGACAATTTCTCCACAGATTCCTGACAGAGGATGGGACTTTGAATCCAGGTCCTGAAGTTGATTTCGGATTTGGTGAAAGGTATTGAACCGTCTATCATAGTATTACCTTTCAATACGGGACTATTAACTTGGCTCCTGGGCTGTCCTAATCCATAAGATGTTTATAGAATCTTCCCAGGAAATTATGTTGGCCCTTCCTCGCTTTGGATTAGTGCCTCATTCTTACAACTTTCAAAGAGAGATGAGAATGGAAGAGTCATCGAGCCCTCAGGAGAGTATATTTCTTGATCTGTTCAAAAGCAAGTACTTTTTGAATAAAATTCTTTGTAACAATCAACCTGCACCTTTTGACTACTTGATCATACCAAAATCAATAGAACACGAACAATTGACTCAGGAATCACTGCAGTAACGAAATCTTTAAAGTGCAGATAACCTATAAATCCCATTCAAATTTTTACATTTACATATTCTGTCTTCCACTGGTAAACTGACTCGGACACTGCCTGCAAATTCCTGTAAGCTCCCTCTGTTACATTGTTTTTGTAATGACTTTATGAATTGAAGACATGAAAAATGAGAATACAATTATTTTACTGTGAAGATATAGTGACTTCTTTGTAAACTCACCATAAATTCACTGCAAAAATCCAGCAATTATAATGCTTTGCACCCAGTATGAGTTGTTCGCTTCACTTAAACTTTCTTACATAACAGAAAGTGGTATATATCCTTAAGGGCCTGTTCGGTTGCCATCAAATTTGCGTTATATTGCGAGAAATCGTTACAAAATATAACGCTTTTCGAGATATCGTTACATTTGTCTCAGAATCAAATAACTGTGCCTATTATGTGACGTTGTTATCATAAACATCCGGCTCGGATCCGGCTATGTTGCCAATTTCAGTTCCTGTTTGTCGGCTTCTACAGATGTTTACCTATCCACTTATGAAGAGATACCTGAATGCATCTACAGCTGTTATAAATCCAATTTAAGTCACAAGTCTCAATATCTGATATCCCACACTCCCGAATGCTATCATTTGGGTGAGAGGAGGATGTAAGTATGAACACGGGGAAATACCCGGCTTTGATCAAGGGTCTGTCGGCTTTTGACTTGCCAGGACCGACACTCGGCAATACCTCAAGATAATGTCACACCCTGGATCACACGGTACACTCTCACGCCTTCAAAATTGACCAATATAACGCTTGACCAATATCACGCTGGCAACCGAACAGGCCCTAATTATTGGCATTCTACAATCTCTCCCTCTTTTATTTTCAAACCAAGGTCCAGTTCTGATGACAACTCAAACAGCCAATGCTCTTCTGTCGGCCCTTGGACATTAAGTACATATAGGTCGGGTATCACCTTCCGAGCTTCCTGTCAAAAACTCGTCTTCTCCCTTCTGAATGTATAGATTATCAATAATAAATTCGGTTGTAACAGCGCGATAGCAAAAATTTGGATTTGGTCCTCTAGGTCTCGACAAATCAAGGCTGTAGATTCTGTGACTATTGAAAGGAACCATTGATATCCCGCAGAAATAATATACGACTGAGGCTTTGATCATTCCCTCAATGGTTAGATCCCTACCATCAATGTCAATTTTCTCCCTGAGAAGAGCAGTGGGCCTATAAGACTTCGAATGTTACATGGCCACAAATACCACGTTATTTACCTGCGTCTGTAAATACATTGAGGATCCAGATTTGAATGGAAGAGTATAAAATGAAGGAGCTAGAGCTTGTAGAAAATTAGGCTTGAAAGATTTCGACCGTCGACTCCGCGCGAGAAAAACAAAGCGCCTCAATGTACTGAGAATACATGTAAGCGAAATGTTCTGATTTCCTCTCTACGCATCGCGTAGCATCCAATATCAACGTCCCCGATTTTTCCTGATGGACAGGGTCAAGTTTTTGTTACTATCGCGGCATCTCTTCCTCACATTGCGGTCATGAGGCCATTCAAAATGGGATTTTCTATTGCGGCGTGGATACAAACTCAAAGAGTCGGCAAAAAGCATGCCGTCTAAGGTTGCTAGTCTCTAATCGAAGTCGGGGGTTGCTGGCTGAGTCGAACAAATATCTTATTGAATGAATGCTCTTGGATCTATACTGCTGATGTTAAAAACGCGACCATCCTTTATAATGCTTGAAATAGTTGTCTCACCCACCTCAACCTGAACCAGTCTGCAATGCTTCCCGGTGATGTCTCCATAGCTTGCCTCGTCATAGGTCTCACAGCCTCGATTCTACTAGTATCCAGAAAGTCTGGCCGAAGACAATTGCCTCTTCCTCCTGGTCCTAAGAAATTACCTATAATTGGGAACCTCTTGGTATGATAAGTCTAGCCTCTTTTTTAAAGCATAACAATCTCATTACGCCCTGTTATCATGTCCCGCTGCTCACTTCTAGAATATGCCTCGAGAGTTCGAATGGCTTACTTATATGCGATGGGGAAGGGATTTCCGTATGCGATCTGCCTTTGTCTAATGAGACCTATCGCTAAAATCTCATTGTAGAAAGCGATGTCCTACACCTTGACGTATTGGGTTCATCTATTCTGATCATCAATAGCTCCGAGGCGGCCTTCGAGTTGATGGATAGACGTTCGTCTCTATATTCCAGCAGGCAAGCCAAACCCTCCCCCTAATTGTCGTCTTTTCTAATGACTTTTTGCTTGTTTTCCGGAATCTCATAGGCCTAGCCTGACCATGACAAATGAATTGTACGTGTAATGTACTGAGTCCAATGTCTTCGACTGATTGTTATTTATTAGGATGGGGTGAGCATCAGCGTGCCGCCCAATTAAATGATTTCTTTTATTCATCCAAATTTTAGTTGGAAAGAAGACTTTGTTTTCATGCCTTATGGGAACTCGTGGAGAGAGTGCCGAAAGCTATTCCATCAAGGTGATTTATTCCTTGTGAATTCGAGATACTTACCAACAGCTTATGTTCACGTATCCAAGAGCTCAATCCGTCGGATCCGACATCTTACGAACCCAACGTACTCAGGTCCAGCCGACTTCTGCTCAAAAATATTTTGAAAGCGCCGGAGGACTGGCGGTATATCTTCCGATAGTAAACATGTCTTTAACACTTCAGATCAAGATCACCATCTGATAAAAAGATTTTGCAGCGTGGCTGGAACACTGATTTTGTCAATTACCTACGGAATAAATGCGAAGCCTTCCTTGGATCCGTTTATCCAGGCAGCGGAGGTAGCCTTGAATTCCGTCACTGAATCAGCCAGGCCCGGAGCTTTCCTTGTGGTGCGTTATAGCCGATACCGAGCTCTATAAACTGAGATTGACATTATTATGGTATCACGTTTCAACAAAAAAAGGATCAATTTCCCTGGCTCCAATACATACCAGCCTGGTTTCCTGGCGCGTCTTTCAAGAGAAAGGCACGAGAATGGAGAATGTACAGGGAAAGAATGGCAAATGGTCCCTTTAATGTGGTGATGAAACAAATCGTGCGTTGTATCGCTTCTTTTTGCTTTAGGTACTAGGAATGCTTAAGGTGGCTTAGGAAGATGACACCGCACAGCAATCCTTCATTTTGAGAGCACATAACAGTGTACAAGATAAATCAGAAACAGAGAAGGTCAAGTACATGAACAATGTGGTTCGATTTACAGCAGCAAGCATGTTTACAGGTGGGTTAAACTAGGATCATGAACCTTTACTTCTACTGGTATAAACATTAAATTAATTAATGTATTTTCAGGCGGCACATCTACAACACTTGCAGCATTTTCTACCTTTATTCTAGCAATGGTTTGTAATCCCCAGTATCAGCACAAAGCCCAGCAGGAATTAGATCAAGTCTTGGGCAAGGTTGCTTTGCCTGAGCTCAAGGACAAGGCCTCACTTCCTTACATCACTGCGATCATGAAGGAAGTGCAAAGGTCTTGTAGTCTTTGTTTTGATTTTGCTATTTGAAAGCTTACATTTATATTTATCGTTAGATGGCAGCCAGTTGGTCCCCTAGGTAAAGCCATTGGCATGTTCTTGATTTCAACCAGATTTCCAAATTGATAATTCCAAACAGGAGTACCGCATTTTCTTGAGAAAGAAGATGTCTACAATGGATTTAGAATCCCTAAGAATACGATTATAGTCCCAAATGTTTGGTATGTCATCTCATTTTCTTCGCACCCAATACTAAAGAATATCATCCTGTAGGGCTATGTTACATAACGAAGCAGTCTACGGACCAGAACCTGACAAATTCAATCCAGAGAGATTCCTGACAAAGGATGGGATCCTGAACTCAGATATTCCAGATCCTGATTTCGATTTTGGATTTGGAAGAAGGTACCGAACCCTATTCTACCATATTGATTATACCGGACTGATAACTGAGCTCTTGGGTGGTCTTAATCCAACACATGTTTATAGAATCTGTCCAGGACGTCATGTCGGTCTTGCCTCACTTTGGATTAGTATGGCCTCCGTTCTTGCAACTTTCAATTTAGAAAAAGCGAGAGATGGGAACGGAAGAGTCCTCGAGCCCTCAGGAGAGTATATTCCTTCATCCATCCAAAAGTGAGTACTTTTGAAAATTTGTCCGAGATCGGTTTCCAACGATGAAAATTCTTTGTGACAGCCATCCTGCACCTTTTGACTGCTTGATCACGCCTAGATCAAAAGAACACGAACAATTGATTCAGGAATCACTGTAGTAATGACATGCTTAAAGTGTGGATAACCTATAGATCCCATTCAAACCCAAAGTAAAAAAATCTGTGTCAAGGTCGACATATACGTATCTCGTTTCGTACCCATAAAATTGAATTAGAAATTTTCTTTCTTGCTGTTTTCAGACAATCTCATAGAAAAAAGGCGAAGCGCCCGTCCCTTCTCATCTTACAATTCCCTTCTCTTCCTCCTACACCAAGGCCCGATCCTAATAACGACCCAAACAATCGGTGTCAACGCCAATGTCACGGCTCCGAGCATCACATAAGTCCATCCCGGATCCAACGCGTTCAGTATCAAGTCAATCACTGCTACAAGCACCGCACCTAGTACACCTCGAAACAGATTGTTGCACGCTGATACGGACGAGGATTGGCTAGGGGCTAGATCGACGATATAGGTCTGAACGGCGTTGAAGACGGTGATGACAGTTAGGCCACCTGGGAAATAGATACATGTTAGCACGGTGAAGCTGATATTAGCGAGAAACGAATCCTTGAATCAACTCACTTATAAACTGTAAAACTAGAGGAGCAGCGATGTGTGCGCTCTTTTGTAGACACCAACCGTACCCCATAATAGATGCTACAAAAGGTACCATGACTAGTGGTACAAACCTGAGTCGAGCCTGGTTAAAGGTATCGTGAATCAGTATGTGAACACAAATCAAACGAGCACACAGATCAAGATAACTGAGTATGACTACTCACATACTCAACAGGGAAGTCCAAATCGTCTCTAGCCCACGCTTTCAAAGTCTCCATCTCAGATCGACCATCATTTTTTTCGGGAGCCGTTGTAAGCCCTTTCTTCGCGTAATACGCCCTCCCGACCCTTTTCCATTCCCAATCCAAAATGAGTCCACTGAAGCCTGAACCAAAACACATTCCTCCACCGATGCACAGGAAACATAGTCCGATTTCGATTTCCGTTAGATCCGGATAGACTTTGCTAGAGTACGCAGAAAGAATAAGGAAGGTAAATGAGCTCGAGGATAATGCTCGGGAGGTAAAACGAGCACGCAACAATAATAAGATGCATATGATAAAGAAAATTAAAAAAGAAAAGAGAGAGATGAGAAAGGAACCACTCACACAAACAATGAACTAATTGTAGCCGCGACAGCATAGAACACCGCCGAATTCGTCCCGACAAACAATAATATGAGAGGAATGTCGGGATAACGCAATAACCGGACAGGGTTTTGAAATTTCCGCTTCGGCATCACTCTTGTGGGAACTGCCAACTCGCTTTGAGCGATTTGACCTTCGATTTGAGTCTCAGAGGAAGTGCTTGTGGAGCTGGTGTATGGAGAATTTCTTTCTTTGTATCCTGCTATGATGGGAATGACAGGACGTAGAAGAGCGGAAGGTTTTTTAGACCCATTGTCGACGATAGAACGAAGGGTTTCAGGAAGGAATCTGTTTTTAGCGGAAGCTTCGTCAGCGTTATTCAGAACGGGACATGTCCAAAAGTACCTACAGAATGACAATCAGGCAGGCAATACCAGCTGATATGACAAGGAACCAAAATATGGATCTAGGAACGTTTTTAACGTTATCAGTTGGTCATGTTCCCTGTAATATAAAACCTACCTCCACCCCAGACTCCCTGTCAACGCACCGCCTATGACTGGGCCTATTGCTGGACCAACCTAAAGATAGTTATTAGAAGTGTATTCTAAACCTTTTAAAAGTTTAAAGGCTTACCAAGGGCCCGACGCCATACAAACCCATAAAACCACCGCGTTCAAATGGCTCCGAAATATCTCCTATGACTCCGGCGCCTATGAGCAAATCACCAAGAAATGAGTCAGCCCGAGATCGATCTAAAGACTCAAAAGGTTGCGCCGACAACCGCAGCGGTAGTAGTTATGTCCTGACTCACCCAGGGCAATCGTACTCGTACTTCCCATCGCCTGTAAGCACCTCAAGAACATCAACAACCAGTACGCATCTGTGGGGACCAGCGCCAGACCGATGCATGATATGGAAAGGATTGCTAGACAAGAAGCGTATATGATTCGACGGCCAAAGTAGTCTGAGAGCGTTCCGAAAAATACTGGAGCTGTGAAAGGAGAGGTGATTTAAGTGTAAATTGGACGTACTTATTTGTTAGAAGTGATCTTACCTACGCCTTGAAAAATCATGTACATGGTAACCTGACAGGGATTGAGTTATCACTGGAAGTATGCGAAGCTGAAGAGGAACTGGACAGCAACGTACCGTCAAATTGATTAACTCGATGGATTTGTTGAACGCTTCTGCAATAACAGGTATTGCAGGGAAGTATATATTGGCTGTAAGCGGACTGTAGAGAATGTCAAAGCGTCCGACTCGGTAATCTTAAGAAAGGAGAATGGAGAAAGACATACCTGAAGAGACCAGAACCAGCGATAAGCATCACGATGAACCATTTCTCGCGTTTTGTGAAGATGCTGTATGGCTCCTGTCCCCCTGGTTTGGCCATATCGCCGCTGGAATCCTGTGCTGAGAGTGTTTCTTGGGCGTTATAGCTGCGACGGTTCTCCATGTCGAGTGAAGAAAGGCTAAGAACGTAGATATGAGGCGGGTCTGAGTGAAAGAAGGAAGAAACGCGGGAAGCATGCGGCGCTTTTGTGAGAACGGAAGTAGTTTTCTGTCATGGAAGGTGTGTAAAGAAAGAGTAGGTCGGGTGCTGGACGTGGGTTCCAGGGTGGAAATAAGTGCAAGGCAATCGGCTTGAAAGCCCCCATCTGTCAGGTGATCTTCGGCAATCGCCGAAAAGCCGATCGGCCGGCAATAGTGACATGCTAAATATCCGCTCCTGTAACCTGTTTTCCAAGGTCGGTAAAGGTCGGTAAAGCTTCTAATTCAGTGTAGGCTGAAAAAGCCGATATTTCTACAGCTGAAAGGATCGACTCTTCTATATGGTGGTGATCCAAGGTCGTTAATACTTCGGCACAGGGGCTAACTCTACAACTCGAAAAAAACAGCCGAGTTTCCCGTTGTATGCTTGAAAAATTCCCTTTTATTATTGGACTTATAGGAGTTTTATGCCCTACTGAATGAGGCTTCACTTTACCTTATGTTACGTACATAGAGAGACGTCTCGAAAATCTCTTCAGATGCGGTTTATGATGTAATAATCATCTAACCGCAAAGTGGATCGCAGCTACAACTCGAAAATTTTAAGTTTAGTGGAATACATTCTGCATTGTAAAGGAGGTGAGCCTCTCCTTCAGTTGTAGATGCAATTGTGTACATCATTACTCGGGAACATGCACCGCCCCCCGGTTTAGATATAAACTATCATGTGGCCACGCCGGAAGATCATCTTGTGATGTGAAGCTGTATGCACATCATTTGATTTAAAATCAGCCATTAAGCCGAGTGTGTAGATAGTAACCCAGCTCTTTCGTCCCCAGCCCAAGAGTACGTTAACGTTCCTATCGGAATCCCGCATCTCGAACACACTAATTCACTCTACATGAAAGCTTTGATATACTGCTCGATAGCATGCGACTCTTGATACACGCCTGGTTTCCGGCTAGAAGACTTCTGCGCGGATATCCCAGTCACGTATTCAGATCCTGTGTCATACTTGGCGAGGCTGTCCCCCAGACGAAGTCACATTTCAGGACATCCAGAACCTTAACATTGCCAAACGTAAATCTGGTTGGTTAAAGGTCAAAGGCGCTTGTACCCATGCTAGGAAGTATGGCTTCAAGTGGATCTGGGTTGACTCATGTTGCATCGACAAATCGAGTAGCGCTGAGCTATCCGAAGCACTCAACTCTATGTACGGGTATTACGAAGACGCCGAAGTTTGCTATGTGTATTTACCCGCCGCGTCAAGTACAGAAGATCCCAGGGACCCTAGATCAGGTTTTCGAACAGCATAGATCCCAAATGGTCATCACTCGAGTTTGGACCTTTCTTTAGTAGTACTCATGGGACTCGTACTACATTGCTATTTCTAGATTGTACTACTTGGTTCGAGAAATGGGTACTATATGGAGCACTGTGCGATGCCAGTCCTTCTGCCCATTATGTCGATCCCGGTTCAGCTCTTTTAATATAGCATATTTCGATGTCGAGCAAATATAGCATTGCTCAGATGTCTGTTTTGGGCTTCTTTCAGGGCGACTAGTCGACCATTAGACCGAGCTTATTCATTGATGTGATGTCTCACAGTGGATGGCAAGCTTAGCAACACCAGTGCTACTGAGAGCTTCCCCACCAGAAGAAGATCATCTGCTTCAACCGGGAGGATACTTGGAGAAGTTACACTCCGACTTCCCCAAGCCCAACTGCAGACTTGAAAATATAAGTCAAAAGCCCCCAAAATGCATTGCTCTATTTGACTGTAGGATAGAAAGTAAAAGCCTACATCCCTAATGACTACAATAAAGCCAACAGTAACCAATGCTATTCTCATGCACACAGTAAGTATACTGGAAAGTAGCAGACTACTTCCCACACAGCTGTCCATATGGAGAATGGAATGAAGATATAGATGATCAACCTCAGCTTGCAAGACCCTGGTGAAAGATGAGATCTATCATAACAGGTTGTCCTGTCAAATCTGAGGGGTAACCGAAAAGAGTCCCTTCCCCTGACATGATGAATCCTAGACAAAGTAAAGTCCGACTTCGCAGGTTATCCAGCATGAACTGAGGGGAAAAAACTCGGTACGCTTCATGTGTCGAGATCCAGATTGGTGAAAAGATCCTTCACACATATCTATATCTCGATCATGTAAGGTACTCGGGGTTGGGACACTATCCCGATCACTCCCTTGACTCCTGCTTGTAGGAGCAGAGGATATGATGACCGGACAGAAAGGCCGAGCCTGGTCGTCTTGCCATTAGGGGCAAGTCTTGGACGACTGGGCAAGTCCCTAGACCATTTGTTGAAGACAACGAACCAACAACGGTCATTATTCCAGCAAGCGGTCTATGACGGGGAGCTAACACAGAGAGAAACCCTCTGATGTCCCAGAGTATGGACCGTTCGGTGAAGACATGAACCAAAAATGTTGTGTTCTGGTTGCTATTCCAACAAGCGGTCTACGACGGGGAGCTAACGCAGAGAGAAACCCTCCGACGTCCCCAGAGCATGGGCCTAGCCGATGCCATATGAGCCGAAAAAGAGCGTGACTACGTGATGTCACACGCGGCAGAGCACAAAAAGACAGTGGACGTCGTCTGTAACAACGAAAACACTGTGTATTGCGACCGGGATCCCTCCAATGAGTCACAGAGGGGACAAAGTGAGTTCAGAGGACCCTTTTGCTGAAAGAACTAGCCAGAAAGACCAAGAAATGGGCTGGATGCGCAGGTTTTATTTTGGATGACGTTCTGTGATGATGGTAGGATATAATCGTGACGATCAAATACTGCTCGATACCATGCGGCTCTTGAACACGACTGATTACAGACTAGAAGAATTCTACACCGATATCCCTCAGTATGCAATCCTCTCTCATACTTGGGGCAGTCCCCAAGAAGAAGTCACATTTCAGGACATCCAGAACCTTAACATTGCCAAACGTAAATCTGGTTGGTTAAAGGTCAAAGGCGCTTGTACCCATGCTAGGAAGTATGGCTTCAAGTGGATCTGGATTGACTCATGTTGCATCGACAAATCGAGCAGTGCTGAACTATCCGAAGCACTCAACTCTATGTACGGGTATTACGAAGACGCCGAAGTCTGCTATGTGTATTTACCCGCCGCGTCAAGTACAGAAGATCCCAGGGACCCTAGATCAGGTTTTCGACATAGCAAATGGTTCACAAGAGGTTGGACCCTCCAGGAGCTCATCGCACCCCTCTACATTGTATTCCTAGACGGTTCTTGGCGAGAAATCGGTACTAGATGGAGCCTGCGCGATGCCGTCTCTGCCATTACCTCGATCCCAGTTCAGCTCTTTGAAGACAAAGATTGCGATCTCAGCAAATACAGCATTGCTCAGAAGATGTCTTGGGCAGCGTTTAGGGAAACGAGTCGACCAGAGGACCGAGCCTATTCATTGATGGGAATATTCGGCGTTTGCATGCCACCAATCTATGGGGAAGGTGGTTCTAGGGCTTTCATGCGGCTCCAGCAGGAAGTCATCAAAATATCTGATGATCGTAGTATTTTCGCTTGGGTTGCCGATTCTAAGAGGGATGATTCGGGGAACTTGATTAAACAAGAATCCCGAGGATTATTTGCAAGGTCCCCCGATGAGTTCAAAGCGGCTGGTGAAGTTGGGATTGCTGACACAACATCCTTTAGTGAAACGTCATCTTTCTCTTTCAACAACAACGGCTTGCACATTTATTTCTCCACTGTCGCTCTTGGAGAACCGGATTGATCCAGGCATCTCTAAACTGTCAATCCAACGGGAAGGAGTGCAACATCTATCTTCAAAATGTGAATGTTCGGCAATATGTTCGGTATCACCCAGATAAATTGGCGTTAACCACCCCATCCAGTTCAGTGGGAATCGTGCATGAAGTGGTTGTCAAAGAGGTTTCACCCCGTCCTAAAACTAGAAAAAGACTGGAACACATCATCCTCAGAACTCACTTAATTCCCTCTGCAGCTGGTCCCGCTGTCAGACTAGATCGAATGTCTACTCTAGCAGGCGCCAGGTGACCGGGAGTCGTTGGAATCAATCCGATTACAGTAACATTGTCTACCGGGAAGGAGCTTTGGTCAAAGTATGGTGCGATGCTGGGAGTCATTTGTCCAACAAGCTATTCGACTTCTACCTCGATTTATCATTGCATGGAGGAGTATTTGACTCAGACCCTCGGAACGGTCGTGTATTGCCAGTTGGACCATTCCCAGCGGACAGAGTGACAATAAAACTAAAGACTGGTGGATTAGTAGCTGTGGCCTTGCAAATAGCAGCTACGTACTCAGGCAAGGACAGAGACGGACACACGGCGGACAGAGTGCTCGAAATTAATCCAACAGTGCTTGGTAATTCCCTGACGACATCTGTGTTGCCGCCTTCACGATTCCAATTCGTGGAAGTACCGACTCTATTCAATGGCTATCCCCTTACAAGTGTTTTTCCCCTAAACTACTTCGACCGCGGTTCGGAAAATGCACTGAGTAGGGAGAAAATCTATCTCTTCATATCAGGAGAAGCCAGTGCTTGCCGCCTGCTCATCTACAGCAACAGTAATCGCGAAATGATTGTGGCCATTGGTATTAATGAGAATAGATCCGGAGAAGCATGGGTTCACGTCACTGAGCCCGATACAATAGACAGAACGCTGGAAGAGATTTGGAAATCCTATTTTGGCAATGGTTCACGAGCACAAGTGAAAGGAGAAGCTTCATATACACACTACCCTTGCACAGCTATCATCGAAAAAAACGAAGCTTTCCAACTTGCCTCTTATTCACTCTGGTTCGAATACTGAGTGCTAAAAACTGTTTTGAGTATCAACGGTGATGGTGAGTTTTTATGGGCTTTAATTGAGCTTCTGTAGTAACGACTGACGTCCGATAGAAAGTCTGAAATATGATCGCCGTGCATTAATGTTCACATTCCACAATTATGTGAACTAAAATCTACGACTCACCAGCACTTCGAAAGGTATTCGTTTTTGAATTAATGCTCGCATATGTCTCAGTCTCCGGAGCCCAAAAGAATAGGCCCGACGCGGATAAAAGGAGAGACCGAGGACTCATCAGGCATGTTCCCGATGGTACTAAATCTGGGTGAGTATACGCAATACGTGAGTACTACTCGTGGAAGGTACAAAGTCAGTAGTACAGACTGGCACTGGCTACAACATGTTGGAATCCTTGAAAGTTCTAAGTATCTGAATATAATATGTCACATGGAAGATGGATAGACCATTCGCTCTGAACAACGTGTTTTGCATTTAGAGCCTTGAGAACCCTTACATATGTCACAGTCGACAATGTGAAGTGAACCTCAGACAGGATGACGATAAACTGCCGGCTATGCAGATTATCCGAGTGGTGGGGCGTAAGGCAAGATTTGCAAGTAGTGAACATGGTAGGTAGGTAGGTCGAACGGAAAGTCCAAAAATTCCACAAATATTCCGGCACAAGGTTTCCTAGCACTGCGGAGTCTAAGGTATATTTGGACGTACCTGCAATCGATGGTACCTCGTGGGAATATTTGAAAAATCTTGCTGAAGGAGCCGACCTCACTGTTCGGCAATACAGATTCTTGGACGTGACGGACTCAATGTCTATGATCATTTGATTGTTTAGTAGCTCACGGAGGTGCCTTATTTGTCAACTGCAGCTACAGTCTGTGTTCTGTGGTCCACTGTGAGTGGATATCACTCGGTCAATTATGCATTGAAGGCGGTCTCAAGCTCCTTTTCTCGAAGCAGGTTACTGCTCCTCCTCCTTTGATCTTGGTGCCGGTCTTATCTGAGTAATCGAACAGACTTGGTATGGACTCTCATCAACTAATTATCAGTCACTTTCGGCATCAGAACTATGCCCCTACTTGGTCAGGCTGTGATCAGGCACTGGTCAGACTTAACGCTTCATTCCCGCTCACTCGGTGTATCCTGACGTCATGTCTGGTTACCCTGTTGCAATTTTTGCGACTTTGACGGTCATGACTCCTAGTCTACGTGAGCTGGTTTTCCAGAACACATGATCAAAAGGCACGACCATTCAATAAGTTCACTG
>ML179779.1:3122-16886 GCA_004369135.1 Dendrothele bispora CBS 962.96 | reverse complement strand
CCAAATTTGGTATGTGGACACCGGCCACATGTGCTTGGACCAACGTATTGCACAATGACTTGGAAACTGGACATTGCTCCAAGTTTTTGATTAATAAACCCATTGTTAACACGGGATATCGATAGTGAACGACGTGCGGCAAATGACAAACCATCGGGAATCGAGGATTCAGAGTTAAAACCACAGACAGAAGCAAAGTGATCGTGTAAGTTATATGCCGTATCAGTAACGCATGCCCATATTGCGGTTGTTACGATGAAGACACATTTTTCCTCGAGAAGACAATGGACCCGGGGAACCGCGAGTGAGATTACTAAAAATTTTAAGACTTTGAAAGGCTCGGACGACTCGGACATGTAGAGGGCAGAAGCCGCAGAAAGACACGTGTCAGGGATTACGCCGGCCCTGCCCTTAAGACTCAGATTACATAATTAGACCATATAACTGGCGGAACGAATTGTGAGTGACGAAGTCCGTATAGCACCCATTCTCTCTTATCCCATTGCTTAGCTTCCTACAAACAAACTTACCTCCATCATGGCTCTGTGTTCCAAATGCGGCAGCCCTAGTTTTCACCCGAGGATATCAATCCAAACAGACGAGGTTCTTCAGCAATTGCGTTCTTCTGTCGGATTCCAGGACCAGGCCGTCGTAAAGCCACTTCTACGTGATGCTGAGAAGGACCTCCTTGACTACGATACGGAAATTGCTCAGTTAGAGATGGCTATCTCCGTCGTCAAGCACAAACGCACGCGTTTGGAGCGTTACATTGCCAATTGCCGCTCGCTCCTGTCCCCCATTCGTCGCCTTCCTCCGGAGATCCTCACTCTCGTCTTTCTCTGTCTGTGCAGAGACCAAATTATAGGGTATGATACCGTTGATTTCGACATAGTGCTCCCGGCCTTTGAGTTGAGTCGGGTTTGTGCTAGCTGGCGGGAAGTCGCTCTAAACACACCTGCCATTTGGAGTAACGTGTTGTTCGATTTGAGGGAGGAATTCTCTACCCAGCAAAAAATCAATCTGTCAGAATCTTTTATTCGTCTTTGCCTTGAGCGGTCAGCTCAAGTACCGTTGAACCTAACGCTATCCCCCGATTTTGACATAGAAATGGACAACGATAGATATGCTATTTTTGATGCAGTTCTGCGGCCAACGTCTCATCGCTGGCGTTCGTTGACGATCAGCTCCTACACGGAGGACATTGCAACCCTATGGTCAGAAATCACGGATTTGAGCACCTTGGAATATCTCGAGACGGATGTAGAGACTTTGGGGTTGTCATTGAAGTCATCCTCGGCTCTTTGTCAAGCATCTCATCTCCGGTCTCTTTCTCTATCTGCCGCGTGTACCGGACTTGATTTCACACCACCACCGCAGACATTTCCCTGGGCACAAATTTCCACACTCGAGCTTTCTTATATGCCATGGGGATGTTACTTTAGCATATTACGCCAATGCCCCCATATTACCAAGTTTTTCGTTTTTCAGCCAGATGGGCCCTTCTCCCACGAAGGGATCGATACCATCACTCTAGATCGTCTCAATCATTGGGAATTCCATTGCCATTCGGTAGAGGCGCTTGATTCCAATTTCTTCTCAATGATGACAGTCCCTGCTTTGAAGCACCTCTCAATTTCTATGTCGATTCCCTTCGCTAAACACATACTTGGCTGTAAAAAATCAGAGCCATGTTGGCCTCTCGACATCTTTTCCAGGTTCGCGGCAAGGTCTAGTTGCACCCTAACCTCCTTCTGTATCGATTCTCCAATCGTCGAGTCCGATTTCTTATCCCTTTTGCACCTTTTCCCTGATCTGATGGAACTAGACATCAGAGAACCGTGGTCGAATCCTTTCCCGAGTAAGGTCATCACCGATGGCTTTCTCAACGGGCTTCACACTACACGTCTTATCAGCGATCCATTCGAAGACCAATCTCCTATCCCATGTCTGCGTCGTCTTTTGCATCTCTCTCTTCGTGTTCGTGGTCCTACTTTTACGCCTCAGACATTGATCGAAATGGTCAAATCGAGGTGGATTCCAGATCCAGTATACTCATCCCAAGTCGGAATCGCTTGCTTGCGATCGATCAAGGTCATTGGTGATCAAAGGGCAGCGAAAGAACCACTGGCTTATAAACCGTTGATGGAACTGGAAAGGTTTGGACTGCGAGTTGAGATTTTGTGATCATGTATTATTGTTTTTCCTAGTACGGTAGATGTTGCACAATGATTGTCCTCCAAATATCGTATTTTGGACTATAGTTACGGTACATACAACCCTTAAACACCTATGAGTAATAAAGAAATGGGTCGAGGTCCGTCAAGACGAGTTAGTCAACATTTATTTACGAGCAAATAGATCTCCGATGTCCTAAATGTATCTCTGCATGGCGGGGGCAACCTGCACCACAACAAGGGCTCTTGGCTTTGGCGTCAGCGTGATTTATAAGTATAGAAAGACCCTTCTCAAAGGATTGGAGCCTGAGGCTGAGAGGGCTGGAAGTCATGATATGTTACAAGTATCTACACCACTCCCAGTATTGACTAGAAGAATTCTGGTATACACAAACGGCGAACCTGGAGCCAACAACTTTCAATCCAAACACGAACAAATTTATGGTCTGCACGAGAAAGTGACTTTGTCACGACAGAAGTTTCGTCGATAAAAGACTAAAAAACTGATCAAGAGAACTTTCTCAAGCTCGTGGGTATGCTCCTTACCTGTTCAAAAGATCAGGTTGATTTCAACGCGCACTATCGTTAAAGTGACCTACGGAATTGGAGTATTAATGTCGGAAAAAGTTTTTCCACGGCATAAGCGCTTATAAGCGACATAATGCAATTCAGTCTTATCCCAGCCTTATGTTCGATTTCTTCAGAGTGACCGTTCTCCAGCACTGTTTACCCTTTCTTTTTGATAGTTTTTCAGTGCGGTGGGTATTTCCGTTACTTATCTTTATTGTACATGGGATACCCTTTCTACAAGGCCTCGCAATCGCATTTTGTCATTTGACCTCTTCCTTATACAATTTCCTCGCTTGCATTAGGCGCCGTAATGGCACTTAATTGGTACTTAATACGATTGAATCAATTACAGGGTTTCACCGCTGTCCGGTACACCACCAGTCAACGGTACAGGGGTCAATATCTCACAATATCGGGAGCCTGGGCTGAGGTTGGGGTACTATTTAGATAAATATACATCCCTAGCATACCTCCCAAGCATCATCACAGCAGTAGTTTTGGACTTGCCCATATGAGGGGTGAGTTTGCAAATTATGTTCATGTGTCCAAAAATGAATTCCACGAAATTCTTGACATTGATGGGCTTGGAGTCAAAAACTGAGTAGATATTCTGAATCAGAGTAGTCAAAAATGGTAGCCCTAGATTCCCTAAGGAAAGTATGGAGAACTGCGTGCGGTACAGACAAAATATGGTCTTGTGTCGATTTTGGCATGTGTGACAGATCATTGTCGCACATCACAGAAGGTTCAAAATTACTGTTTCTCAACTTCATCCTGCCATCAAATGTGCCGATGTGCAAGTTATTGCAAACAAAAATTGCACTATGATGTTGAGGAGAAGAACAACTCTATATTCGTGTCCACAAGACAGATTTTGCTGTACATGTGACATGCATTGTGACTTGTGTGACCGGTGTACCGGTGACATGGAAAAGCCGGTTTCTGGGGTACTCCCCTCATGATGCTCACATCTTGGGACTGCGTTATGTAATGATCTCCTCGTAATCACTTATGACTAGCTACCGATTATTCCAATTACTCTTGTCGCTCCTTACTGCCAATATCCTACAAGTTTCATACTATTTGATATCTAGTCTAGAGTACTATAAGTAGTCCTTCGTAATTACTACGTACTTTAGTCGAATCAACTCTATTCTTCTTCTCAACTCTCACTATTGCCTCCTTTTGGAAGTCATCAACTTAAGGGACTTTCGAACCCTTACAGTTTGATTCGACTAACAAACTCTCCATAAGCTCGGATTCAAGAGCTTCTTTCGTTCTCTTCTCTCTTTCCTCATACCCCACTCAACCCAACGCTCTCGATGTCTTCCGACAACCCCAACTGGGACACGGAGCTTGACAATTCGTTCGACCCCTCTACTACGATCGCTACATTGACAGTCCAAGATGTCAACATCATCCGTTCAACCCTCGATCGTTTAGACAGTCAACAATCGGAAACCAATACTGCCTTGAATTCAATTGCAGGTACGTTATCAAATATTCAAACTCAATTGCAGAACACAGCGCCCGCTTCGGCGCCACCTCCTCCTGTCCCACCCATTCTTCCTACCGAACCAACCTTCGTTTCAACTAAACCACCATCATTCACGGCTCCCTCGACCTTCAAGGGCAAGGCCTCGGAGGTCGAAGAATTTATTCAAGCTGTTGAAGATGCCGTCGAACTCCAACTCACATCCCTGCGCACGGACAGACAGAAGTGTCTGTACATGTCGACTCTATTAGGAGATGGGGCTCTGAAACAATGGTATCGTTCAATCAGACTCAACGAGCCTTCTTTACTCGATTCTTTTACTGATTTTGTAGGGCGTTTCCGAAAGCACTTCGGGGATTCGAATTTGGCTTACACTGCCAACCTCAAACTCGGTAAACTAACTCAGACAGGTTCTGCTGCCGCTTATGCCTCTCGCTTTTCGGAATTACTTGTTCATGTTAACTGGACTGACGAAACTAAGATCGATAATTTTTACAGGAACTTAAAACCTTTGGTAAAAGATCTTATCAGTAACACTAAGCGGGAACTTCGTCCCAAAACATTTTTAGATTATGCTGCGTTCGCTATCGACTGCGACAATCGAGTTCATGAACGAGAGCTCGAACGCAAGGACGAGTCTTCGAAAAAATCGACTAACAACAACACTCCGAGTTCTTCGAAGCCAGGTAAGTCTTCAAACCATACAAACTCTTCTACTTTTCCTCCTTCTACAAACTCCTCTTCCAAATCCACACTTCCGCCTGGTGAGCCGATGCAAATCGATGCCACTATTTCTAAACCTCGTGGTAAACTTACCGAGGCCGAGCGGAAACATCGCATTGACAATGATCTTTGCTTGTATTGTGGCAAGTGCGGGAAAACCGCTGATACTTGTCCTAACCGCCCTCCTCATGTCGTAAAACGCATGGAGGAAAAGAAAGCTGCTGCCGCTAGAGGCGATGTTGTACCAGTATTCAAATATGGGTGGAGATATCTTAGGCCCCGTTTTGCAACATCGCCGAGATATGTCCAGCCCCTCAGATATGTAGGGTCAGGTGTCTACCTCAGCAGGATATACCAATATGGGCTGGACCAGGGCAGGCCTAGCGTGCCGGGACAGCACAGGGCCAAATACTCACACGGCACATGTCGGCATTGCGTGGTGGACTTTTTTTGTTACATCGTGACACTTGGACACAGGTAACACATGACAATACATGTGATTTCATACCCGGCAAAACTCGGCAACCTCTTTTTCTATCCGTTGTGGGAAAGCAAATACTTCCAGCTCTGCATCGTACTGAGGACTTCTTTCCGCTATTTATTAATAAGCAAAAGTAGTCATAAATAATAAGTGGGGAGGTCGACAAGCAGCGCAATCGTCCTTGCTACCCACATGTAAGCAGCCAATTGGAGCCATGTTAAGGTAGATGGTGCAATTGAATTTTTTCGAGCGAGGCAATAGTACTACTTTCGGTGTATTAATAAGCTGTCAAAGAACATTGTACATAAGTACAAAGTATGCGTTGTAAGCTGTCAAAGGACATTGTACACAAGTACAAAGTACGCGTTGTGCTGAGAAACAAATACAACCAATGTTTGTGGACGAGGCTTGATTGGTCATGTTTGTTTGACACGGCAATGAAGACTTTGCACTTGTATGCTGGGTCACCTGACTTTTGACAGACCTTAAATGAATCCAAGTTATAACTTATCGTCTCCAAGTCACGAGGGTCTCTCTCCACCCCATATTGCAATGTCGGTCAGGCAAGGTCACAAGTCACGAGGCTCTTTCCACCCCATATTGCAATATCGGCGAGCGAGCCTGCTGCACTCCTCAACTTATTCGAAGTTGAGGAAGTACTATCCGACTCATATTGCAATAGTGGTAGACTTTGATTGTCTACGTTGTCTCAATTGTCTTGTAAAACATCACCAGAGGGGGATACCCTCTACTTTATTCCCAAGCTAGATACAGTAGACATATTTCTCGTGTAGACAAAAAAACAAAAACCCGCAAAAACATGTTTGAGAACGTCAGTACAAGAAAGCAGAACGAAACCGGAACGCGTCAAGTCGAAGAAGAAGCCTTGCCCTTGCCCTTGCCCTTGCCCTTGCCCTTGCCCTTGCCCTTAGCACTCCCTCCACTCTTCTTACCCGTCTTCCCTTTTGCTACAGCCTCTTTAGCTACTCTGCTTCGAGTCATTGGGCGTGTGTCGGAAACCTCTTCAGCCTTGCGCTTTGACGGACGTGTATTCTGGAACTTCGCGTGCTTGTAGACATGTTCAAGAGTCTCTTTGACATTGACGACCAGAATAGTCCAGGAAGCAAGGTCGGTCAGCTGTTGATCATCCCATTTGGCCGTAAATTCCTTCTCGTCAGGGTCTCCAGTAATCGTAAACAATATACTTGTTATTGCCCAGAGGAGCTTCCAAACTCCGTTCTTCCCGGATGTACTGTCCAGTGGTGCAAAGTCCCTCGCGTCCTTTTCGAATTTGCCAAAGTCAGCCCACCATGTAGTCAATGCTGCGGTTGAGAAGGATGGAGTTCAGGAAGAGGTGATAACATTGTGGCCGACTAGGACAGCGACCCAGAAGAAGTTAACATTGTGGTCAGCGACCCAGAAGAAGGTAACATTGTGGCCAGCTAGGTAGGGTCTGCGTTCGCGTCCAGTAGGATAGTCTAAACCGGTCGCCGTCGCGTTTAGGGCTGTGGCTTGTCGGGATGTGACAGCGTCTACGTTCCTGACGGGAGGTTCGAGAGCATGGACTAGTTCAGTAGCTGAGTGGAGAAGTTTAGCGTCGATCATAAGCAAGGACCGACTAAGAGGTTCTGGTCTTACTACCCGATCGCGGAATGTTGTCAAATGGGGCTCAGAACAGCCGTAACCTCCTGGACACCCCGCCACTGATGCTAGCCTCACGTACCATAGGGGTACGTGTCCTGTAGTTACTAGCACTCGGCCTATGTCTGCTGTGACTACAGGACCGCTTTTAGAGGCTTCGGAACTTGTGAGAGGCGGGTTTCTACGTCCTTCGGCAACTCTCAACCTGACCTGTCCTACAGCCATGCCCACCCAGCTCGCGCCCAAAATTACAACTATACCCAGTCTAGCCACTCTCGTCGGTTCTATGCTTATACCCATCCTGACCAGTTCGGCTCCAACGTCGTAGATGGGGTGTATGTTTGTGCCCACCTCCTCTATTAAGCCAGGCTTGACGGTTTAGGAGCTTCTTCAGCGCTTTCCCTTTCTCGTTCCTTCTACTCAAGCTATCTAACCTGAACCTTGGACAGCTCCAGCTACTACAAATAAGCTTCAACCCAACCCTATGCGACAGTCACCTTCTCAAACTCCACTTTGTCGTCAACAAACGAAAGTAGTTCCTGCACTCATAATTTGAAGTGGAGACAGATAGTAATTGTCGATTTCACCGGGATATAGAGTCGTATCCTAACCCCTAAAGAAATCCTCCCTCTTGGCTTTTGACTTCCGACCGCTTTTGCTATGGAAGTAAGCCCTATAGTACTTTCTGCCTGGATGGCCACGACCGGCTTTTGGATAAGTGTGGGGACTCCATTACCAAAAGTACGCTGTTATAATACTGAGGTACTAGTTCCTGGCCCGGCAATTCCTCGAACTTCTCCGAGTCCGTGATATGGTCCCGACCGATCGGCTTTGGCTACCTCTTCCCTTGTTTACTTGGGAGGCACACGGCAAAGGTAGGCCATGGCCCATCGTCGTGTCCAGAATCGACTCGTCAGACTACTGAAGGCACGGCTTTAGTTCTTCAACCCCTTTCTCCTAGTGAACTTCTTCGACTTCCTAACCCTTCTCCGATTCCGCTTCCTTCTCCGTCTCTCACCTTGAGGAGTCCCCAAACGCTTCATTCAATAAGTGCAATACAACAAACCCTAAAGGAGACTGTATGGTGGTCACGATATTTTTTCACCTGAGGCCGCCAACGAGCAAAGTTGTTACGGCAGCGCTTCCTTTACCCGAATACGCAGTACTGACGTAACCAACCCGGCTTAGGTCTTCTTCCGCCGTTTCATCTATAGACCACCATTCAGGCACAGATAGAGGCGTTACTTTATACTGTATTGTACCAAATCCTTAGAATAACCACTCTTACCCTACCCTGACGTCACCCTGTTCAAGCTGTTCTTCTACAAACTCCGCTGTCCTTGCAGCAATTAGTTTAAACCTTTTTGCCATATGTCATTCAGGTGGGTACAAACTTATAGTTGCCTGTATAGATATATATATGAATAGTACAGAAAAAATTCCAAGTTTACGAGCACGACTTTCTCGAAATCCTTTTCTATCGAGCAGCGACCATCTGTTGTTACTTCCCAGACCATTTCCTCCGGGACAGTGACCTTTCTTTCGAACCGGACCTGGTCCAGTCCTGTCGCTTCCGTCCAGTTTCGGAGCGGTTTGAGCTTTTGTCGGCTAAGCTTGGAGAGGTTCTTTCGCCGGGCGGGTTTTTTCCAAAGTTCACTCCTCTCGCCTTCGCTCTCACTCTCCTTGAGAAGCAGAAGACTACTTCTGGCGGTTGCAGGTCGTTTCGCCAGATTTGGAGAAGGATTCTCCCCAGCTTCAGCACCAATTTTGGGGTGCATTTAGTTGTTTTGGAGGGGGGGCCAGTTCCAGGGAGCAACTAAGGTGGAGGCAGGAGGTATGGTGGAGGGAGGTGACATGGTGGAGGGAGGTGACATGTTGGAAGGAGGAGGCATGGTGGAGGTAGGAGGTATGGAGGAGGGAGGAGACATGGTCGAGGGAGACAACATGTTGCAAGGAGGAGGCATGGTCGAGGGAGGAGACACGGAGGAGGGAGGAGAGGTGGTGGACGGAGACGGCATGCTGTAAGAAGGAGGCAAGGTGGAGGGAGGAGACATGGTGCAAGCAGGAGGCATGGTGGAGGGAGAAGTTGAAGGCGAGAGGGGAGACGAAGGTGACTGCCGTGGTTGCTTGGTGGTTTGGTTGTTCAGAGATTTAGCGGTTGTCTAGTAAACCGGTAAAGACTCTGGAGCGGCTGACGTGTAGGGCTAGGCCTTCTTCAACTAAACAATATAGAATAACCTAACTGCTTATTCTATCGCGGCGGCCTAGGATATGAAGGCCGTGAGAACCTTGGGTGTGGGCTTGTCAGTTGCCAAGGGCCAGGTAGGCACGGCTGAAGGTTAAACCCACTTTATTTTGCCCTTCGTCAGACGACCGTGGTAGGCAACTTCCTGGCCAAGACCGGTCTCGACAGGTCCATGGAAGCCCGTACCCCATCGAAACACCTAGCAAACGGACTACTCGGAACCGAACTACTTAAACTCCTCAACGAGCTATAGATAAACGTTAAGCTCGTCCAGAAGTTCAAAGTTCTCCAGTTGCCGCTCCGCTCCAGGGTTTTACTCACCGTGTACTACCTTAATACCCTTCTACGACCGGCTGGTCGTAACCAGTAGGAGCTACACCTAGGTCCCAATTACCTCCCCCACTATCGTCTGCACTGATGTACCACCCGACTGAAACCGTTTAAGCTTTTCCTGCGCTCCCTGAAACGTGGTGACCTGTCATGTAGGCCCTTCTTGCCTCAAACCTTCGAGGAGACCCGTTATTGTTCATATAACAAATGCTAATGACCTCTGGGACTGCTCTTCCTTAAATGCCGGTTTACCCTACTAGTTGTCGACTGGCTGGAACGAAGGACCTGATAAGACCAGCAGTTACAGTTTCTCTGAGAACTTGTACAGATGTTCGTGCGCTTCAAGGCCTTATGTGCAGGCAGTTTCGCGTTCCGACTTCTCCAAAGGCTGTGTGCGGGTTACTGAGCTTCGTCTCATCGATTTCTCCGACATCGTTTTCCCTTCTGCCCATTCTTCTCACCTCCCTCACGATTCCCGTTCCCGTTCCCGTTCCCGTTCCCGTTCCCGTTCCCGTTCCGAAGAAGAAGCTGAACTGCGCAAGGCCAAAGCAAGACGAAAGAACATGACTGCAAGAGTTTGTACAAAAACGCCCAAAAACAAAAAAACAGATGTGCTCTTTATACAGATGACATAGATCGAACCCTTATTTCATCTCCCATAGGGGGAGACCACTACAAAATGTTCTGTTAACTCTGTTGCATCTGTTAGTTTCAGATGGTGATAACGCTATACTCAGCCTATCATGAAGGAGTTGAAGCTTATTCAACTCCTCACGTCGTCCGAGCGAACGGCTATAACGTTATACCCCACCTTTCTCGGAGCACTGAACACTGGAACAGACTGGCTGTAACGTTATACCCCACCTCTCTCTGGGAGCACTGAACCTCTGCTATTCAATATTGAACCTAAGTAAATTCCAGACAGTTTTCAGTCCACTGGGTCGTATGTTCACGTTTCAGAAGTAACGGCACAGTTTGTTTGTACTGGTTAGTTCGGAGCAGGTGTTTGTAACCAACATAAACAAAGAGTCGTGTTGCGCATGAAACATGAACACATGTTACAGGAAACTGTCGAATGTTGCGTATGAAACATGAATACATGTTACAAGAAACTGTCGAATAATTATGTGGCTTTCATCATGATAACAGAGCGAGCTTTTTTAAGTTAACGTGGCAGATGGAATTGTACCGAGGTTAACCGACGAATGTACACCCATCGTTCCTGCTAACGCGACGAACAGCTGGAGGGGTGAATAATAAATACTGATGAAAACGAATAATTATTTATCGCCTTTCTTCAGGAGTCATGCTACGTCTCGACCTTCATAAACGAAAGGGTGTTGCCTATCTTTTTCTCCAACGGCTCAAAACGGCCCATACTTTAGTGTACATAACAGTACACAATGGACACAGGTTCACAGTGCTACATTGTTTTTTTCAGGTGGTGCGTTACGGCTGTACACGGCACACTCATAAACCGGGACACGACAGGGCCGTGCGATCCGGACGGGACCAGGTCGGGTATAACCATATAGGACGACTCCATCTGTGGACTGGGATGTATAGACTCCCCGACCTGTATAGAGCCGCTACAACGTTTTGCCCCGGATTCTATAGAGGTGGGTATAAACTTATGACCATGTTGTAGCGGAGATCGCCGTCGTCGAAAGAAAAGGAGGTACGCAAAATGCTGTACTCCTCCCGCCAATCCTGTTCATAGTCGCCAAAAGGGCGTGAACGGTGTTATGTTCGTTTCTAGTAACAGTTACGCTACAAAGGCGAGCCGGAGCCATTCAAATGGTGCTCCAAATCTTTATCACCGTAGCTAAACGTAGCCGAGTGGTCCGCCTTCACACCTAAACCTTCTCCTCAAACATCTTCCTCCTTTTCATCTTCTCAAACATACCAAACTTCTGAATGGACCGAAGCTTCTTGAGCCTCACAACAACAATCAGCTAAAAAAGCTTCTGAGCAGGAACGCAAGCTCGAGAGCAAGTACTTGAGCTAACAGCGTCAGCTATCGCTTGCGTCGTATTAGATTTTTACAAAACCCTGCTTCAAGGGCGAATCACAATGACTATTCTAGAAAATGGTTTCCAAAATTCAAGGACATTTTTAATAGCTAGAATCAAAGCAGTCAGGTCAATTGTACTTGTTCATTAAGGCTTTTCGCTCTCCGTATTCGCCGTCGTCTTGGACAGACTCAATCAAATGGCTCAAACTCCAACCGTCACATTCGGTTTAAGCTTAGGGGCTTCACGAAAGCCTTTGCGGGATGTTTTAGTCATTTTCTTAGCTCATTTCTTCCGAGCAACTCAGACTAACTTGCTATGGTAACAAAGTCTCGGGGTAGAGGATTATCTCAGCTGTACATGTCTGTGAAGACAGACAGGCACGCGTCCCTACACTCAACCTCAAGCTGCCGTAGAAGTTGTCGAACTTATTTAAGAAGCTGGAGGCTCCGGAACGGGAACTTCCAGCTCTTCTTATTCAATAAGTGCAATACAACAAACCCTAAAGGAGACTGTATGGTGGTCACGATATTTTTTCACCTGAGGCCGCCAACGAGCAAAGTTGTTACGGCAGCGCTTCCTTTACCCGAATACGCAGTACTGACGTAACCAACCCGGCTTAGGTCTTCTTCCGCCGTTTCATCTATAGACCACCATTCAGGCACAGATAGAGGCGTTACTTTATACTGTATTGTACCAAATCCTTAGAATAACCACTCTTACCCTACCCTGACGTCACCCTGTTCAAGCTGTTCTTCTACAAACTCCGCTGTCCTTGCAGCAATTAGTTTAAACCTTTTTGCCATATGTCATTCAGGTGGGGTACAAACTTATAGTTGCCTGTATAGATATATATATGAATAGTACAGAAAAAATTCCAAGTTTACGAGCACGACTTTCTCGAAATCCTTTTCTATCGAGCAGCGACCATCTGTTGTTACTTCCCAGACCATTTCCTCCGGGACAGTGACCTTTCTTTCGAACCGGACCTGGTCCAGTCCTGTCGCTTCCGTCCAGTTTCGGAGCGGTTTGAGCTTTTGTCGGCTAAGCTTGGAGAGGTTCTTTCGCCGGGGCGGGTTTTTTCCAAAGTTCACTCCTCTCGCCTTCGCTCTCACTCTCCTTGAGAAGCAGAAGACTACTTCTGGCGGTTGCAGGTCGTTTCGCCAGATTTGGAGAAGGATTCTCCCAGCTTCAGCACCAATTTTGGGGTGCATTTAGTTGTTTTGGGAGGGGGCCAGTTCCAGGGAGCAACTAAGGTGGAGGCAGGAGGTATGGTGGAGGGAGGTGACATGGTGGAGGGAGGTGACATGTTGGAAGGAGGAGGCATGGTGGAGGTAGGAGGTATGGAGGAGGGAGGAGACATGGTCGAGGGAGACAACATGTTGCAAGGAGGAGGCATGGTCGAGGGAGGAGACACGGAGGAGGGAGGAGAGGTGGTGGACGGAGACGGCATGCTGTAAGAAGGAGGCAAGGTGGAGGGAGGAGACATGGTGCAAGCAGGAGGCATGGTGGAGGGAGAAGTTGAAGGCGAGAGGGGAGACGAAGGTGACTGCCGTGGTTGCTTGGTGGTTTGGTTGTTCAGAGATTTAGCGGTTGTCTAGTAAACCGGTAAAGACTCTGGAGCGGCTGACGTGTAGGGCTAGGCCTTCTTCAACTAAACAATATAGAATAACCTAACTGCTTATTCTATCGCGGCGGCCTAGGATATGAAGGCCGTGAGAACCTTGGGTGTGGGCTTGTCAGTTGCCAAGGGCCAGGTAGGCACGGCTGAAGGTTAAACCCACTTTATTTTGCCCTTCGTCAGACGACCGTGGTAGGCAACTTCCTGGCCAAGACCGGTCTCGACAGGTCCATGGAAGCCCGTACCCCATCGAAACACCTAGCAAACGGACTACTCGGAACCGAACTACTTAAACTCCTCAACGAGCTATAGATAAACGTTAAGCTCGTCCAGAAGTTCAAAGTTCTCCAGTTGCCGCTCCGCTCCAGGGTTTTACTCACCGTGTACTACCTTAATACCCTTCTACGACCGGCTGGTCGTAACCAGTAGGAGCTACACCTAGGTCCCAATTACCTCCCCCACTATCGTCTGC